>JAMKCH010066392.1:0-59839 GCA_023653785.1 Ophioderma brevispina
TCATACCTAGAACCACTTACAAATTTTGTTTCCATCCAATTTGCATGGCAAAATGTCTTTTGGAAAGCGAACATTGCAAGGGTCACCTTCCCGCACCCACCCCGGGCCCATTTGATGATTTATTCAAGCAAAACCTAACCATCAATAATTTACTTTTTAAAACGGTTGATTATACCTTAAACCTTATAAGCATTAAAAAGTGAAACACTTACAAATTGCATATTGTTTCTAATTTGCATGGGAAAATGTGTTTTGGAAAGCTAACATTGCAAGGGTTGATTATACCAAAAGCATTAAAAAAGTAAACCACTTACAAATTTAAAATATTTTCTACTAAATTTGCATAGGAAAATGAGTTTTAGAAAGCGAGCATTACGCGGCCTTATCGTTCATATTTCTTAACTGGTGCTGCTGGATTCACCCCGGGATGGAGGATTTCAACATTTTGTGGTGCAACATTTCGCATTCCCCCTCGCTTCTGTTTAAAAAATCGGATTCCCCCTTGTTTTTCCCATTTTAAAGTTCATATTCCCCCTCTCTCCTTGATGAAAATTTTCATTTAAACTCGAGTTGCGGCGATGTAAACTCGGGTAGAAGCGCTGTAATTCGAAACTCGAGTCGTGGCGATTCATACACTCGACGTGTAGCGTTGCAAACTCGCAGTGTAGCGCTGCAAACTCGAGGTGCAGCGAGGTGAACTCGAGGTGTAGCGTTGCAAACTCGCAGTGTAGCGCTGGAAACTCGAACTGTAGCGCTTGAAACTCGTGGTGTAGCGATGGAAACTCGCTGTGTAGCGATGGAAACTCGCTGTGTAGCGATGGAAACTCGAACTGTAGCGCTGGAAACTCGTGGTGTAGCGATGGAAACTCGAGGTGCAGCGACGGAAACTCGAGGCGTAGCGCTGGAAACTCGAGAGATGTAGTGACGGAAACTCGGGTTGCGGCGATGTAAACTCGAGGAGTAGGATGTAAACTGGAGGTGTAGCGAGGCAAACTGGATAGATAGCGCGGTAACTCGGCGTGGTGCGGTGTTACTCGCTGGGGATTTGTCGTGCGTGGCGTGCCATAGATGAAGTATGAACACATCAATACTCCGAAAGTTCATAAGCAATCTAGCGATGCATACTCCGAAAGTTCATAAGCAATCTAGCGATGCATATAAACCATTAGTCGTTGTAAATAGAAACGCAATCAAAGTAATTGTTGTTGATCTTATGATGAAAAATTCAAACACATATGATAAACCCCCACAAAAACACACAAATAAATAAACAAAAAAACAAAAACACATGACATGGATTTTTGCTGCGATATTGCAAGCAAGCCATTCATATGACTTTAAGGATAAGTGATGCGACCAAACCTTCAAAAATTAATTCTCGCCATGACTCGACCAACAGTGAAATGCGTTTACACATATTAATAGTCGTTGCCATGCCACAACTGCACAAAACACCCATGTGTGCCGCACCCTTATACCTGTGAACCTAAAGGCATCCGTTATAATTCATCTGATTAACATTAGCGGAAATGCGGATTGTCAGAATGATTTTCCTTTTCATTCCTGGTCACGACTGCTTTGCTTGAGGTGGCATCATTAATAAAAAGTCGATAAAGTTTGCAGCAACATCGCACTAATAATGAGTCTTCGTAGCAGGCTGAGCTTGTATCTGATTGGACTACTCCAATTACATGGTAAAGTATTACTTTTTCTCCTCAGATTTTCACGTTTAACTTAAGTTGGTACCACCGCGTCCAACTTCTACTCACTGAGTATGAAATATTGTTAAAGCATAGAGGTAGGAGAGAAGGAAAAAGCTCAATTAAAACCCCTTTGACCATTCATAATCGCCGCGCTCGTAAAACAGATCGTAAAACGTCCAATACCAACACGAGATCAATATTAATGCTGAATGCATTGGCATCAACATTGCATCGATGTACTTTACAATGCTGTGGTAAATATGGCCAACTTCGGGACAAAATGGCACTGTCAAGTTTGGTGTCATTGTTTAGATACGGCATTTTGCTTCCCATTTCACAGTTAGATTTCGTCTCCAAATATCATACTTTAGAAATTACGCGACACGCGTATTACAAAAAACATTAAAGTTTTTACAAGCCGAAAAGTACGAGTAAAAAACTAGAATCAATGTAACTCACATTAGGAACATGCTATTTCCGACTTTTTTGGACTGAAATACTCAGAATTTCGGGTGTAATCGACTCAATCTCTTTATTTTCGTCTCCATATGTAAACAAACAACTGCGCATCGGTTATATACCTTTCTGCGCACATGTCATGACCTGTTCAGCTGAGCGTGTTACGAAATCGTCAATAGAGGGCCGGCTTCTGTCGGCGATGATCATAGGGATGAAAAAGTACTCCCTGCCGAGAAGTGACCTTCGTTGGTCAATGCTTTTACAATGAGTTGCCAAATGGTATAATTGGGATAATTGGCGTTGCGTAATGCAATTAGGGTAGAGCTTTCTCCTTCTCCCCTACCTCTATGGTTAAAGGAGGATGACCCGATTAATGTCTATAAATTTTTCATTTTGATAGAATGGCTTTCACTCCAAAACTCCATTTGTAAAGTTTCGCGTCGATATTTCAACCCAGTTTTCTAGGGAGAGCTAAAAACGTGATTTGGTAATCCCATAGAGTACTGTTTAAATTAATATTGGTCGACCAAAATGGGTCATATTTTCGCTCATAACATCCAAACCAAATATCCTTTAGCTCTAATATTTCACAGGGTAAATGAGAAAAGTAGTAGCTTTCGTCTGATACCAACATTTTGACCACTTCCGGTAAATTTGGGGTCCATGGGGATGAGGCTCTTATCTCTTATTCCATGCAAGTTAGTGTATATCCTCAAGGTTTGAGTTTGGCGGGCTAATTTGAAATCATGTTGCTCACACGTGTGTGTTACTGTCTAAATTCGTTGAACATAATTTAGTACTCAATGAATGTTACCAAAGGCCATGAAATTACTTTTGAAATGACTCGATTTTGTACCCTCAATTGCCAACTGTAGCGAGAATTTGAATGCCAATGGGACATGCCAAGTTCAAAATATATTGAGGTAATTGCAATTTGTGTTTCATCTTATTATTTTACAGCAATTGATGATTGATCAATAAACTATGATATTGTTTCTCTTAACTTTTTAAGTAGTGTTACAAGAAATTCTTTTCCTCTATTTTAATTAGTTTTGCAAAATTTGGCGGTAGGTCATTTACATAATAATAAAATAAAATATTTAACTCCATATTATAATAGCTAGCCATCCAAAATGTTTGGCGCCACGAGTAGATGATAACGAATGTTTTACCTGGCAAACAATTGAAATCGAATTGCTAAAATTCTTTAAAACAATAAAAGAACATTTCTTCAGGCTTCTAGAGAATTTTCGTTTGTCTCTCTAGGATATTCCAATTGATTGTTGTATGTAATTATAACACAATAGGATGAAATAAAAGATTGTGTTTCCCAGCGTGACTTAAGTCTTTATTTTAGAGGAGGAGCTGGGACCCAGGTCAAACATCATCGTTTACCCCTCACTACAGAAAAGGTTTGACACCTTTGATAGTTAGTATGGACCCTCTACATCAATGCTAGGTAGGTAGTACTCTCAAATTGTGGTATCACTTTTTCAATAGGGGTCAATTTAAGTTTACACAGGGGTCAAATTTTTAAAATGCCCCAATCATGTTAAAATGTATGCCATATTGTCCGTCTAGTCATAAGGATTGCAAAAATGTATAGTTTGTACTATCTATGGCCATTGGTTTGGGATTTATATGGTAAAATGGCTAAAATGGTAAAAAAGGTCAATTTCTATTTGTACAGGGGTCAAAATCAGAAGTTTGCTCCAATTTTGGTAAAATTGATAGAAATTGTTCATCTAGCTTAATGTGTCAAAATAAGGAATAGTTTGTACCATCTGCAATGCATAGTTACCATGTTATGGGACAAAATAGGTCATAGGGCAACATAATCCAATTGGTGTTGACCTTCTTTGACCCTTATCTCCATAAGTAAGCATTTAGCATAATGCAAACTATACCTTTTAGGAGTCCTCTTACCTCAGGCAATAATTTGCAAGTATCAGATTAACTTTTAATGTTAACCCCTGTACAAATTTAGATTGACCTTTTTTACCATTTTTTGTCATGTGCACCCTATAACTCCAAAACCAATGGTCGTAGGTGGTACAAACTATACATTTTTGGAATTCTTATGACTAGACGGACAATACGGCATATATTTCAACATGATTGGAGCATTTTAAAAAAAATTGACCCCCTGTGTAAACTTAAATTGGCCCCTATTGAAAGAGTGATACCACAATTTGAGAGTACTACCTACCTAGCATTGATGTAGAGGGTCCATAATAACTACCAAAGGTTTAAAGCTTTTCTGTAGTGGGAGGTAAACGAACTCCTTAAATAAGGTCCCTATGGTATTCTGCTCCTGCTCTATTTGAATGTAATTTGTTTTGGAGGGAAATTTGAATATTGACTATGATGTTATGTAAGCATTAGTGTAGTGGATAGTGTTTTGGCCAAATGCGAAAAATGGTCTTTCGTGGCTAAATGCTATTGGGAAACAGGTTATCAGCCGTGAGGCAGTGATTTGCTTGTCATTTACCCCAAGATGAGTGCGTCCAAGATGATGCTTGTAATGTCAGTACCAACATAGAACTGTGTCGAATCGGCCAGACGCCTGATTTTCCATACCAGAATATCCCTTAAACAAATCGACAGTACTCTACTGAATTTTTTGTTGCCGCTGATGGTAAGCTTAATATCAAAAATATCCCCATCTGATTCTAAGGGATTAATCTGATATAAGTTTCTTTCTTCTTTGTACGGAACAGAGTGAAATTTCTAATTTCGTATAGAGCAAATACGAATTCCACAATGAAATATAACGTAAGTACTAAAAACAAACATTTTCTCTCTCTTTAAGACATTTACTCTAGCCAAATACTGTTAAACAATCTAACTGGTTTATAACTATATGAATTCTATTATGACCAATATTTGGGTGCCTCAAAATCTCTCGTTTTTAATGTAAAAAAAACAGTTTTCAAAGTGCCCTCTGTGTAACTTCAAAACAAAATGTGTTCACAATACAATACTTGTGTTCACGGCCTATTTTTGTTCCGTTCAGCACATAACAAAACAACTAAACCAACTAGCATGGAGTAAAGCCAGCAATACCAATAATTTGTGCGTTTACGCTGAAACCGGAAAAAGATGTGAAACAACTTGTGAATGGGTATTTTTATTTATGATTTTCATTGTTTATCACTGGGACAATTGAGATGGGTGACCAAAAAAACTTTTATGGGAAAGCCGTATGAATTTGCTGACATTTTTATCATGATAGGAACGAGTAATTTAATATGGGTTATGACTATCCCAACCGAAGTTGTAAAACAACTGGTGGAGCTATTAGCATATGGTTTGTAGCGCATGTTATATTTAAGCACATGTGTGTAGGTTCAATGGCGAAGAGCAGCTGAGAGCTGGTGACGATTTATTGTAAGAATCGCTTAGTAGTGTAACCAGGATTCCGAATTATTTCGAGAAGTTAACTGGATACCTGGCAACGTTTGTTGCTAGATTTAACTTCTTTTCCAAGTAGCCGCTGAGTCTCAACTTCCTATATCCTTCAAATCGAGTAATAGAACTCATCCCGCTAGGCTATGAATTGAATATTCACCCAACACTAATGTCAGGTCCCCAACTGGACATGCAAAAACAGAGGGATAGGTGGAGTCCAAAAAAGTGTCTAAGGTGTAATTGATCTTCCCCCAACACATTTACCAGTTCTGCTGATTCCATACTTTTAATAGTTTGCGCACCTGAGGACTAGTTTGTAAAGCAACAATAAACTTTTTTGAAAAGCGCCCCAATTTTCAAAAAGAAACCATTAGAGTTTTACAGTTGCATTGGTAACATGGCTAGAAACTATGTCTATGTGTTGGCAAACAAAGAATTTTGTTATTAGAATAATTAATATCGGAGGTCTCCGAAATATTCAACACGGCTGTTGGAAACGCCGTCAATATGAACTAGCCGGGAAAGAGCGCCATGCCATGTACGTGTCTAGCTCATCCATTAGTTTTTTCATTGGTTCAAAGAACAAGCAAGTCCAGTGGTTAGAGGCCATTTTCTGAGGTAGCAATATTTTCACCATGCCGCGTACTTTGCTAGTTAAGCTAGCGTAACTTTAACATCGGTGAACAACTCCTTAAAGCTAAACTGGACACACTTAACCACAAACGGCATGAACGTCAAATTACTTTTTCACTGCAGACCTGGCTCCTTGACTAGTCATCAGTCCCGTTGTGTGCTCCTTTCCTGCCTGCTCTTCGTGCACCACTGACTGTCTGTTCACATTCATTGACTGTTTGCTTGCATTTTTTTGTTCTGTATGTTACTTTTACTCGATGTCGTACAAGACTACCAGTCACTTCAGCACTGCTTGCCATCCCTACTTGCTTGGCACATTGACCGTACTTACTACAGTGCTAACGGCCGCACCTGTTCATATTATATATATCTATATTATATATTATATATAATTATATATTATATAATATATATAGTATTATATATATATAGAATCATATTGCTAAAGGGGTACGCACATTCCCTTACCCATTTTAGCAGTAATTTTGTTTATTAATGCCATAGCTATCAAGATAATACACTCATTTGAAGAAAGAAATATCAGAGAAGAAAAATTCTCAAGATGCACTCGCCGGAATCGAACCCGGGTCACGTATAACAATTCATATTAACTTACCCCGCATAGCGCCATCTTGAATCTAATAATAGATATATAGATATATATATATATCATATATATATATAGATATATATATATATATATATATATTATATATCTCTATAATATTATAGAACCCTTAGCACCCTACAACCACCTACACCAACCGAACAAGCACTTCATACGTGCACAATGAATCGATCCACCCGCCTCTGTCTTAAAACATTCGGAAAGCATAAATATACGACTTCTAAATTTCTTCTAACGAAAGATATTTAACGATGCAGCTCCACCCTATCAGAAGCCTAAGAAAGTGGTTACAATTATACCGAATACCAGCCCAACCTTAAACCACATCATTTAAAAAAACGCGAGCAAGCACCAATGAATCGTAACATTACTTGTTCAAACCTCGCCTTTTAGTGACACAGTTGAAACTATGTCGGCAAAAAATTCATCGCCTTGTTGGACAAATGTTTTCCCCCGGACCAGCAACTCCACACAAAATTTTAAATCAGAAATGACTATCAAATCAGTTACAAACAGCTGCATGCCGACATGGACCAAATCATTTCTCGACACAATAATCCCATTTAAACCCACCACAATGCATCTCCCACGGATTCTAATCTACCAAAACCTGTCATGTAGAAATGCATGCCCGTCGGTGGCAAATGTCCTCCATCTTCAGTTATAGAACCAAGCTCTCTGTAACTCTGTAAGGATTGGCCCGATCAGGAGCTTATATGGGCTCACAGAAGACTCTTTAAACTAATACTACGTCATACCAACTCGCTTAAGAATCCCAACAACGGAACGCTACTTCACTCAGTCAGTATATCTCGACGCAAGGACAGGATTAACCTACTCTTTTAAATGGAAGTAGTCCACACGTGCCGCAGGCCACCTCCAAAAACACAGAGATGTAATTGTGTTTGACTGAAAAGTACTACATCATATGTAAACCTATCATGTCAACTTTAAATAACATAAATGAACTTGTAAGTGCGTGTAGACACCACATAGGAGCATCTTTTGTTGGTGTTATCAGTTCCAGTAATCTGTTGTTAACTTGATGCTATCGGCCCTAATTAACGTCCAATACCGTTTTTTGTACTTGTTTATTACTTGTAAATGGCACTTTAAGTTTTATTGGCTTTTTCATTGTCAGGGTCCCTTGAAGACGCTTCAAAATGGTTTCCTTCCTCTGTTGTTTGTTGGCCTTCCGACTAGTCATTTTTACTTGTGTTCTCATTCGACTGAGAGTTAAGTGGACTAACACCTATACGAAACAGTTCTGTATCGATGATGGTTTAATTACCATGATTCACTACCTTTAAATATCTTTGCTTTTTCAGATTTAAGCACGTTATTGGGTGGGACCATATTCTAATCAGTGCTTATGGGCAAGAAGAGCCCTTAAGCATCCTCTTTGTTTTGTTAGGCTCTTGAATTTACTTCAGATTTCCTATAAGTTTCCTTTCTATTGACTCTCATAGAACACATTTGGATTCAGACATTATTATTGGGCCCGGTCCCTGTAGTAATGTGGTGTTTCATCACTAGCACAGTTCACATTGTTATCATTACCCGATGCTATACTATCATAGTTAAACAAAAATACTCAATCACCTCTCTCAGGTTTTATTCCTGTCATCAACTTAAGCTTTATCTATATTCTGATGTGCGTGGTTTAAGCACGTTGTCTCCTTCAACGAGCTCTTCTGGCTGGCTAACAAATCCACCATTTAGGTTTTGTGTGTGAATTTTGTACATGATTTCCACCAAGGATTCTAGGGAATGACATCCAAAATTTTAAAAAAAAAAAAATAAAATCTTATTGAGAGAAGAAAACAAAAATGGCTCCATTAAATTCTAAAGCAAAATCTGGAGGCCACATCCCAGATCATTCTGAAGATTTTTTTTTCATAAAGATCAGTGTATTGATATCATTGAAGATCTATGCACGACCACTACTAGGTACTGGCTATATTAAGGCCATACAGCTACTTGGTCTTTCAAGGGTTTTATTATATTATTTTTGGTTAACTGCTTAATGTAAGTTACTCATAAATCGGATCTCCCTTTGATCTAGACACATTGACAAGACTCCTCAGTGCTTGTGTTTCGAAATTGGCCCAAACATGATTATATTGGGTCCATCACAGAGGGCGCTATTACAACACAACAAGATTGTGGGACCGTTGTGTTGTGTTGTACCTACCTGAAATCACATTATGAAACACACCTCAAAATTGTGCCCTGTATCTTCCTGAAGAAAACAACAAAAATCATGGTGGAAAGCATTTATTTCACATAGATCCTAATGTGGGACCGGCTGTCCGGTCCCACAATTCCATATAGTGGTCCCACAATTATTGGTTTGTATTCAAAAGACTGGACCCGAAAAGTTTGGTGATAAGTTAAGTACACCCACACACACACACTAACGAACCTTTGCAATTTGTTTGGGGACCCGGCCACAGGTACGTTCTGTATCATTATTGTGGGAACCAAATTTGTGGGACCACATTCTAATAAATGCAGTGCTTATGGGATCCGAAACCTATTAGCATCCTCTTTGTGTGTTTAGGGCTTCTTGGAATTTTTACTTCAAAATTCCTATTAAGTTCCTTCTCTTTGACTTTCATAAACACACACATTTGGATAAGACAATTATTATTGGTCCGTCCCGTAGTAAGGTGTGTTTTTCAAACAGATAAGCCCTTTCACATTGTTATCATTACACGGAAGCTATACTATCAGATTCCCAAATACTTATCACCTCTCCAGGTTATTCCCTGCCACGCAACTTAAGGTTTATGCTAACATTGCTTACTGTGCATCTTTAAACAAACATTTCTCCTTCACCGAGCTCTTGCTTGGCTGCTAAATACCACATTTAGGATTGGTGTGTGAAATTTTGTCCATTTCCCCACTACTTGTATGGTATGACATCCAAATTAAAAAAAAAAATCTATTGAATAAGAAAACAAATATTGCTCCATTAAAGTCTGAAGCAAAATCTGGACGCCACATCCCAGAATAATTACGAGAATAAGGTTTACATATAAAAAAGATCACGTACTATATCATTGAAAGCATCACGATCTTTACTAGGTACTGGCTATGTTAAAGGCCATACAGCTACTGGTCTTGCAGGTATTTATATTATTTGTACCGTCATGCTTATGTAAGGTACTCAAATACGGATCTCCCTTTTGATCTAGACAGACTTCTCAGTGCTTGTGTTTCGAATTTGGACTCCAACCTGATTATTGGGTCCATCAACAGAGGGGGCTATTAAAAAAAACAACAGATTGTGTGACAACTTGTGTGTTTGTTTTACCTACCTAAAATACACTTATGAAAACACCCCTCAAAATTGGGAACCATGCATCTTCATGGAAGAAAACAACAAAAATCATGGTGAAAATTCATGTCAAGAAAAATAAGTTTGTGGGACCGGCTGTCGTCCCCACAATTCCGATAGTGGTCCCACAATTATTGTGTGTATCAATCAACCTGGCCTGAAATTGGTATAATTAGTACACACACACACACCACACAAACCTATATATACTATAATCTATCATATAAGAATATATCTATATATATCTAGATATATCTATATATAGATATTGGCAGTATATATTATCTAGATATATTATATATATATATATCACTATATATATAATATATATATATTATAATTATATATTATGTGAGAATTGGAGCTACTTCAACCTCTTGTGAATTACTGCATTAAGAAATTAAAAATATTATATATACGTAAGAAATGGTGGTGAGTTGACACGAATCTGATTTGATTTTGTTATGGAAAATAATGTAGAGGGAAGAAGTTGATAACAAATCGGTGTCTTTGTGTTTGATTATGGTTTGGTGGGTTCAACATGGCGCTGATTACAAGTTCATTTGCGATTAATCATGCTCCGTCCTCGCTGTCATCAATTATATAGTATATAAATATATATATAGATATATTATATATATATATATTATATCATATATTAATATAGATAGTATATTATATTCCGATATCCGATGTCCCCATATGATTTCTTTTTGATATCTGGTTGATACTATTGAATCATATGTTTAATAATGAGTGAACTTGATTCCAGCATGGAACAATTGCTGATAAAATCCGGAATCTTTTTATCTAAGTACTGAAAATGAGCTATTTTGATTCAAATTCATTTTAAAGTATTAACGTGGTTTTTTCCAAATTCTCCAATGAATTATGGGAATCAGCTCACCGTTGGCAAACTTAGATTTACCAATGTCGTTTAAACCCAGTTTGTTAAGAAGAGCATTACGTCTTGATTTAATATCGGTTAATTTTAATACCTAACCCTTTGAATGAGTCGTTTATCATACCTGCGTTTGCTTTTTAGCATTTTTACCATTCCATAGGAATTAAAAAGAATCGTTTTCAATTCAGTCATCAGTCACATCAGCTTTTTTTATTACTACTCTGGCGTGTCCTATCACACTCATATTTGTAATACAAATTGCTATAAACAGCAAGTGTATTAATAATAATAATTGATTTACCAAAAGTTGAGATCTCTTCTTTTCCAAACAGCGAGAAGTCTTTCAATTTTTCTAGTTTACATTCCCAATTCAATCTTTGACAATCCAGTCTGTACCATCCAAATAAATACCAAGTGAATTTACTGGACCCTCCTACATGAAGCGTAATTAAATCTCAGAACACGATTTTCCTTTGCAGCCAATTCCTTTGTTTTTGACATGTTAACATTAATTCCGACACTGCCCGAAACACTACTTGACAGATTTTAAATTTCCGATTATATGCAGAAAAAGGTGAAGAATTTGAAATCATGTGGTATTTAAAACCCCTTATCTTCTTGTTATTTCTGATATTACATGCCAAAATCCACTGAACTAAAAACACAGCAAAAGCTGTCTGAAAACAACCTTGCCGGATACCTCTGAAAAGTTGAAAAAAAATGTTGAATTTCCACCCTCTATTAGTAATACAATCACACTTTACTTATATTCATTGGAATAGCCTTATCAAAGGTTTACCAAATTCAAACTTTTCAAGAGCCGCTATCATAAAAATTCCATTCAATGCTTCGCGAATGCCTTTTCAAAGGCCTAGAAAGATGAAATGAACCAGCGGAATTTACATTTGGTCTTGCGAATAGTCTATGATGTCGTTAATTAATTCGATATTTTTCAACCAATGACTTAGCATGAACAATATTTTATGAACTTATTCCCCTAAATATTGAGCAAGAGTGTTATCCTTAAGTACAAAAGATAAAACACGATTTATACTTCGTTGAAAAAAGGTTGGTTTCCAATTCAATATGTCTTCCAATACAATCAACTGTTTTGATACCGCCAAGTATTTTGATGGCAAGATGTACCTTTGAATGTCTGCATTGGGTTTTAGCAATCAGGAAACCCACTTTAAACTCTTACAAAGAATTCTTCATTACGGAGATATATTAAATCAATTAAGTAATATGATAATCATTACTGTAACGTAAACCACCCAAACGGGGTCAGTTGCCGTGGTATCGGAATAGACAAGCTATCCTTTTTTTTTTAAGTCCTTATATGAATAAATCTGTTACAAATAATTTGGTTGGAGTTCAAATGTGCCCCTGTACATTTTACTACATTTATTTTATCAAATGCCCCCCACATTCACAGAGGTCGGACCCACATTTCTGATTCAGACCCCTTCAAACTATAGAAAAACGCCTTCAATCTCTTCCCAAACTTCGAGAACGGATTCCTCATTTATAGTCTAGAGCGATCTATGATTTCTCCGACGGTCTTATAACCATAGAAAGAGTATAAAGATCCGAACAGGAATTCCTTTTCTGGTGTGATGAAACATAGTAAAACATTTACATAAAGAGGCAATATTTCACAATGTTTATGTCTATCCTCGATTCGCGTTGATACTTCGTTCCCCCTTGAGTTTTGGACCTATGCAATTAAGTCGGAGAGGGCAAGAAAGAATTCAATGCACGTGCCACAAAACCGAATTATCTTGGACGACACCTCGGTCATTTAACTCACTCACCTCACTAATCAATTTCGTTGAATGCACGATAGTTATTTCAGGCCTAACATTCCTCACAATAACATGATTAACAGAATCCCTGCGCCGCAGTGAATTTTCACCTCCGCCAGATGGTAACGGGTTCACATATCAGATGAATCGAGTATAATTTATTAGTTAGCTAGTACATAGTACCGATATCATTAAGAGGCCATGATGCCAAAGCGAAAAGATGCTCGGGATAAGGACCAATGTAGCGCACCCCTGGGAATACATAATTCTTCCGAGAACTTTCTCGTAAATTACAGTAATCAGTTCTACGCGTTTTCTCACTTCTATATGTGCACATTCTCTTCTCGAGAAAATGAATTAATGTCCTCTCAATTTATGCACTGAATATCATGACTAGGTTGGTATACCTGATTCCTTTACTTCCGCAATCATTGGGGGGGCTATTGATATATAAATCCTCTCGGTATGTAGAAGACTAAAACACTTCACAGACTCTTTTTTCATCTGGAACGCAGAGTCATTGTTAGTAGCCCCTGCAACTGAAAAGATTTGCAGGTGCTATCCATCACGCACCCCGATTTAGATTAAGCTATTTGTCATGACTTGGAACACAATTCTCGTCTCCTCTTTCACTTCACGATAAATAAGTTAGGTTCTACTATGTGTTCAATTTTCTTCTTTGACCCTATATTTTCATCCTTTATCGAAGGGAAATAAGGTAACAAGCGAATGAGTAAAAAATTGTTTGGCAAACTGTTACCTAACATCTTGGTGCCGAACGCAACCCTAACTTGCGCGTAACCCATTCTTAATCCTATGCAATTTATTGATTTCATCGCAGAAATCGAAAATCATTCACATTCACCTATCTGAAATGCCTGTGCACCGGTGCCCGACAAACTTTTAATTGAATAGAAAGAGGTCCAATATTAATTATGATTAGTTCTGGGTGTTGGTTCTGCACCAAGAATGTTATTTCCCATAGCTGGCCAATCAAACTTCTTTCATGAGTTTACTCATCTTCGTGTCGTTTTGAATACATGATGAAATACGATCAAAGTTATTAACTCCCAGCAGAAGTTTTAGTTTATTTTTATTTCGGAATGATGCTGTAGTTCAATCTAAACCGGGCGGTGAAACAATTCAAAAGCGTTTACCGTCATGGAAAACTACATGGGTTTTGCAGTCCAGAGAATCTGAAGTCCGTTTGTCCTCTTCATCCTATTCATAACCCGGGCGGGATTTACTTATCAATATCCCCAATTATTTGCTGGAGTCAATGAACAGGTAGACACCCATAGTCAGTGATATTCAGGGCATAAATGGAGATGACATTAAATTCATTTTCACTAAATGTGCACATACTAAATTTGAGAACACGCGGACGAAACTGATTTGATAATTATATCGGACACGTTGTTTTACAAATTATGTACTATGTACGGGGTGGCGTCACTGTAGAACTC
The DNA here is from genome assembly GCA_023653785.1 of Ophioderma brevispina. Classification (NCBI taxonomy): domain Eukaryota; kingdom Metazoa; phylum Echinodermata; class Ophiuroidea; order Amphilepidida; family Ophiodermatidae; genus Ophioderma; species Ophioderma brevispina. The sequence continues at coordinate 14,353 of JAMKCH010066392.1, forward strand.
CTATGAAGGATCTTGCCCGCTCCTAAAGCAATGTAACGACATGTCAATTTCACATTTTGTGTCTACAGCAATGCTGTCCATTCACGCCAAGCCGGTGTGCTAATGTCCGCAAACCGATAAAAGGCTTTGTGAAACTGCGGTACGAAAGATCAACGCAATGAAAGTGGAACTAGACGTTATCTGAAGTGGATTGTCCGTCCAAGCTGACTGATGGTCTACACCTGTCCTTACTCTTGTATCCAATGATCCAGCTGAATGGGCCACCGGTCTAGAGTCCCGATCGATCTGTAAATTGACAATCCAACTTGTGAACCAGGTTTAGTTAATGGCATGCACCTGAATTACTTGTCCAATAAAGGTCTTTTAGTCACATCGGAAATCTGAATGTGAACATCTTCGCAGAAGGAAAGATTTTAGATTTTTTGTTTCTTTGCGATGACATTGAAATAAAATAACAGAAGATTGAAATTTACCTTGAAATACTAGTTGTTCATCACATAATTCCCCCGTCCAAATATTGATATGGCAATTGTTATAAACCCCTCATTTTTGAGATATAATTTTTGTTATTTCTTATAAAACGTTTGAGGAGATACCTAAAAAGGAACGCCTTACACTACAATACTTTCAAGGCAAATGTAATACCCCATTCTATATTGTTTTGTTTCTATACTGGATTTGTTTTCAGCAGGTGCAATTATTGTCGAAAAAATGCCCCAATATGATACCAAGGTCGGTATTCTTAATCACTGTCCAATGAAAATCATGAGTGTATTATGTAGTGATGTAATGATATATTTAAATCATATGGCTATATAAGTCTAATAGCTTTGATTACCAGAGAACTTAGCCAGCCTTTTGATCTTTCGAAAGAATACATTTTAGCATAACATACCACTTTTTTAAAAGTTATTTGACATTTGACTATTACATAATTATATCAGCTAAAAAAGACTTCTGTTGAAAAAAAAAAATCTCCATACATACAGGATTTTCAGTTGTCTTTAGAAGGATTACCTATATTCATGATTTCTGCAGACTCTATGACATGCGAACCTCCTCCATTCAATTATGCGAGAACCAATTAATGATAACAACTAGAGAATCCTATCGGGTTGTAACCATTTAGTGATCCTCGCGTACATTGAATGATTTTCGCATTATCATTTGCCTAAATCATTCCTAATTTGGTCACCCTCTTCTAAATACATTATATAGAATTACTACGCATGGCCGTAGCCAGTGGGGTGCGGGGTGCGACGCCCACCCCCCAAAAATTACAAGTCCGCTTTTGATTTAAGTCCCGCTTTGTCAGTTTGAAGGTCCGCGTTGTGATGACACAGAAGTTGTCGCTTGCCTAAATTTTTTGTTTTCGTAAGGGTTGTGCTGCATGGTTATTGATGATTAGCAGCGGTTATACTATTGTATTACGCATTGCTGGTGTTTTATTTAACTGTTTTTGAACGTTGCGATGATGTCATGTCTACCCCCCACCCCCCCCCCCCCCCGTCTTCCGAATTTGGAGCTGACGGTGAAAAAAATTTGGCACCGTCGAGCGGCAAGCGATCCGAACAAAAAAGTGGTTTTGTGCGCAAAAGGTCCGCTTCTGCAAAGGAGCACCCCCTCCACACTAGGAGAAAAAGTGGCCACTCATTCCTGGCTACGGGCCTGAATTACGACGCTGAAATCATTAGGCGCTCGTTTCTCTGGATCCCCATCTTAAAACGTCCTCTGTGGTCAGTGGTAAATCTCACTCCTAGACAGCGAGAGGACTGTTCGAGAGCGTGTATTTTTCGTCTTTAATTGAATTCAATCTCGCCATTCCCCGAGTTTCGATATAGATTTCTTATACTTTAGCTGACTATTTAATATATTTAACTTTAACAGTTCCGGTGTCTCCCCTACGAACAGACCCACTGGGATCTTTGTTCTGTTCCAATGGCCGTTTCTTCGGATCTGACTGTAGGTACAGCTGTGATGATCTCTATGTACTGGATGGGTCACCGATAGTAACGTGTTCACAAACCGGGGAAGTTGGATCCGAGAAACGCCCAAAAATGTAACTCGAGTATGTTGTTCTCTGGTTTTGGTTTTTCTTTGTTTTCTCTTTCTGCTTTGGCAATATCTTAATCCCTTTGTTTATTGCTTTTGTTATTAGGGAAAACTAAGTTACACACTGACATTAACCCAAAGAGCCGGGCTTTTGGGACCCATCTCACCGGCCGGGGGGCGATTCCGCCCCCCCCCCCTCGGAACGGATTGATTACTATCAATTGCGGTGGGGGGTGAGCGCGGGGGGAATGTATAGCTTTATGACCCTCCCGAGTTCATTGATCCCAAAAAAGACAAACATACCTAGTATGACGTCACAGTGACGTCAACCATGACGTCATGCAAAAAGCGAAAAATCTCAAAAAATCGCAAATTCATTGGTGTTTTCGCGCATTTTTTTTTCAAGCTAAGTTGGATTTTTGGCCATGTTTTTTTTTTTTTTTTTTTTTTTAAAAACACTGAAATAATAAGATAAACCATAGTGTAACGGCTCCCCTAGCACAAAAAACATGATTCTGTTGTTCGTGTATAATTTCAATGGGCATTAGCTTTTCTTCTCACGCAGTGCGCGTTACGCAACGCCGCGTCATAACCGGTCCGATTTTGTTCAAATGGTCTTAAATCGAGCGCAAGGCGTCAAAGAAAAAATAGTCAATGCAGTTTCAGCGTGAAAAAATAACAACTAGTGAGATAACGACAAAAACTGTCGATACAAAACCGTATTTCCTTAGACTCAGATTCCATTTTCTCGTGTTTTTTCCAGACAATCTACCCGCTCCTTTTTACTGCTTCACGGTCCTGTCGTGCACCAGAGGAATGGACTGGGTCGCTTTGCTTCTATTCTGTCATCAATGGTTCTTGTTTACAGGAGAAACTACATACTTCCCTATGCAGGGTCTAATGGACTTCGTGAGGTGACCCTCCTACATGTGAAAAGGTAAGGATCTTCAACCATAATGGAAGGTATCGGTAACGCCCATATTTCAATCTAAAACATTAAAGTTCCTGGTGATGGCGAAAGCAATCCAAGCATGTCGATATTGACGAGGTTACTGCAAACTGGTGCCAACACACGCGGTCACGAGTACGCGGCCTCGTAAGCCGTTTCTATAAAATTTCTTGAGAGGTTGAACAAACTGAACACGCATCATCAGAGAACACCGAATACAACTGTGATTTATTCGAACAATCTAGAATGAAAAGACACTAAATACATTGTTATTGAACAAAATGTTTTTTAATGTTTGATTAAAATTGGATCATTATAATGACATACATTCCCATGACATACGACTAAATCTCATGGCCGTTGCCCTGACCTAAATATGCGGATTCCCATTTCCATCCGATGAAAGTAAAAAGAATCGTTTCAGCCTTTTTATTACATACTCTGGCGTGTCTATCACACTCATATTGTAATACAATTGAGATAAAGCAAGTGTATTAATAATAATTGATTTACCAAAAAGTGTGAGATCTCTTCTTTTCCAAACAGAGAGAATTCTTTTCAATTTGTCTAGTTTAGATTCCCAATTCAATCTTTGACATTCAGCTCTGTCCAATCCAAAATAAATACCAAGTGATTTTTACTGGACCCTCCGACCAATGAATCTTAATTAAATCATCAGGAACACGATTTCTTTGCAGCCAAATTCCTTCTGTTTTTGACATGTTTAACATTAATCCGGACACTTTGCTAAACAGCTACTTGACAGATTTTAATTTCTGTATTATATGCAGAAAAAGTTGAAGGAATTTTATCATGTGGTATTTAAAAACCCCTTATCTTCTTGTTATTTCTGATATTACATGCCATAATCTCAACTGAAATAACAAACAGCAAAGCTGATAGAGAACAACCTTGCCGGATACCTCTGAAAAGTTGAAAAAAAATGTTGAATTCCACCCTCTATTAGTAATACAAGTAGCACATTTACTATATATTCATTGGATATAGCTTATAAAGGTTTTACCAAAATTAATGAATCTTAATTAAATCATCAGGAACACGATTTCTTTGCAGCCAAATTCCTTCTGTTTTTGACATGTTTAACATTAATCCGGACACTTTGCTAAACAGCTACTTGACAGATTTTAATTTCTGTATTATATGCAGAAAAAGTTGAAGGAATTTTATCATGTGGTATTTAAAAACCCCTTATCTTCTTGTTATTTCTGATATTACATGCCAAAATCTCAACTGAAATAACAAACAGCAAAGCTGATAGAGAACAACCTTGCCGGATACCTCTGAAAAGTTGAAAAAATGTTGAATTCCACCCTCTATTAGTAATACAAGCAGCACATTTACTATATATTCATTGGATATAGCTTATAAAGGTTTTACCAAAATTAAACTTTTCAAGAGCCGCTAGCATAAAATTCCATTCAATGCTATCGAAAGCCTTTTCAAAGTCTAGAAAGATGACTGAACCAGGAGAATTAATTTCTTGCGAATAGTCTATGATGTCGTTAATTAATCTAATATTTTCACCAATGAACTTAGTCAATGAACAATATTTTATGAACTTAGTCCAGAAATATTGAGCAGAGTGTTATCCTTAAGTACAAAGATATAAACAAGATTTATACTTCGTTGAAAAAGGTTGTTTCCAATTCAATATGGCTGCCAATACAATAAACTGTTTTGATACCCCAAGTAGTTTGATGGAAAAGATGTACATTTGATGTCTGGCATTGGGTTTTAGCAATCAGGAAACCACTTAAAACTCTTAAAAGAATTCTTCAGTAAGGAGATATTATTAAATCAATTAAGGAGATATGATTAAATCAATTACTGTCACGTAACCAACCCAACGGGTCAGTTGCCGTGGTATCGGAATAGACAAGCTATACCTTTTTTTTAATTCCTTATAATGAGATAAATACTGTACAAATACAATTTGGTTTGATTTCAAATTTACCCCTGTACTAATTTTACTATATTATTTTACAAAGTTCCCCACATTTCACAGAGGTCGGACCCAAAATTCTGATTCAGCACCCTTCAAACTATAGAAAAACATCTTCAAATCTTCTTCCCCAAACTTCGAGAATGGGATTCTCATTTATAAGTCTAGAGCAGATCTATTGATTTTCTCAAGACGTCTTATAATCTCATAGAAAAGAGTATAACGAGTCAGAACAGGAATTATCCTTTATCTGGTGTGATGAAACATAGTAAAGACATTTACATAAAAGATGCAATATTTCACAATGTTATGTCTATACTCGATTCGCGTTGATACGTTCGTCCCCCTGGAGTTTTGGACCTATGCAATTAAGTCGGAGAGGGAAAATGAAAGAATTCAAATGCACGTGCCACACCGAATTATCTTGGAGGACACTCCGGTCATTTAACTCACTCACCTGCCACTAAATACAATTCATGTATGGAAATGCACAATAGTGTATTTCAGGCCTTAACATTCCTCACAATAACATGATTAACAGAAGTCCCTGCGCCTCATTGAATTTTTCACCTCCGCAAGAATGGTACGGGGTCACATATCAGATGAATCGAGTATAATTTATTAGTTAGCTAGTACAATATGTACCGATATCACTAAGCAATGTAACGACATGTCAATTTCAGTTGTGGTCTACAGCAATGCGTCAATAGTCACGCCAAGCCGCTGTGCTAATGTCCGCAAACCGATAAAAGGCTTTGTGAAATGCGGTATCGAAAGAGTCAACGCAATGAAAGGGGAAGCTAGACCGTTATCTGACAGTGGATTGTCGTCCAAGCGGACTGATGTCTACACCTGTACTTACTCGTGTAACAAAGGATACCAGCTGAATGGGCCACCTGTCTTAGAGTGCCCGATTCGATCTGTAATTGACAATCCAACTTGTGAACCAGGTTAGTAATGGCATGGCACCTTGAATTACTTGTCCAATGAAAGGTCTTTACGTCAGCATCGGAAATCTTAATGGTGAAACATCTTCGCAGAAGGAAAGAATTTTAGATTTTTTCTTTCTTTGCGATGACAGCTTGAATAAATAAAACATAAGATTGAAATCTAGACTTGAAATACTAGTTTTCACATAATTCTCCCTTCCAAATATGATATCCAATTTTTTATAGAACCCTCATTTTTGAGATATAATTTTTATGGTATTTCGTATAAAACTTTTTTGAGGAGAACCTAAGGGAAACACCTTACACTTCCATAAACTTTCAGGAAAATGTTAATACCCCATTCTATATTGTTTGTTTGCTATACTGATTTTTTTTCAGGCATGGTGTAATTATGTCGAAAAAATGCGCCCAATATATACAAGGTCGTATGATTGCCTTTCATGTCAATGGAAAGCAATGATTGTAATTTGTGGTATGTAATGAATTATATTTAAATCAGTATTGCGATAATAGAGTAATAAATAGCTTTGGATTACAAGAGAACTTAGCCAGCAATTTTGATCTTTCGAAAGAATAAATTTTAGCAGTAACATACCACTTTTTAAATGATTTGACTTTGGCTATTACAAATATTATATGCAGCTAACAAAGTCTTCTGTTGAAAAAAAAATCTCCGATTTTTTTTATTTTTTTTATGTTTCTTTGTATTTAGAAGAATATTACCTATATTCATGATTCTACAGAATCTTATGACGATTTCGAAACTCCGTTGCAGCTCAATTGCAATGTATCGAGGAATCAATAATGATACAACCCTAGAGAATCCTATCGGTTTGTACCAATTTCTTGATCCTCGCGTACATTGATGGAGGTTCGCATTATCATTCTGCTAGAATCTTCATCTGGTTCACCCTCTCTCTAAATACATAATAGAATTCCGTCAAGGCCGTAGCCAGGGGGGTGGCGGGGGGTGCGGACGCACCAACCCCCCCAAAAAAAAATTACAAGTTCTCGCTTTTTGATTTTGAAGGTCCGCTTTGTCCTTTTGAAGTCTCGCTTTTGTGATACCAAGTTCGGTCGCTTGCCTAAATTTTGTTGTCGTAAGGGTTGTGCTGCATGGTATATAAAATGATTAACAGTGGTTAATACTATTGTATTACGCATTGCTGGTGTTATTTAACTGTTTTTTGAACGTTGCGATGATGTCATGTCCTACCCCCACCCGTCATAGGTCCTACCCCCCCCCCCCCCCCCCGTCTTCAGAATTTGAGACGACGGTGAAAAATTGGGTCAACCGGAGAGCGCAGGGGCGATCCGAAAAAAAATTGGTTTATTGGTGCGCAAAAAGGTCCGCTTCTTGCAAATCCGCCCCACCCCCCTCCCTCCGCACCCACCGCACCCCCAATAACTTCCTGGCTACGGGCCTGGAATTACGAACTCTGAAATACATTAGGCAGCTCGTTTTCTCTGGTATCCACTTAAACACAGTTCCCTGTGGTCCGTGGTAAATCTCACGCCGAGATAGCGAGTGACTCGGTTCCGAGAACTCGTGTATTTTTCTGGTCTTTATTTAATTCAATGCTCCCCAGTTTCTCCGAGTTTGCATATATAGGATTTTCATTTATTACTTTAACGCTGAAATATTTAATATTATTTAACTTTGACTTTCGGTGTCTCCACTAGCGGAACAAGACCATTGATCTTTGTTCTGGTGTCCAATGGCCGTTTTCTTCGGATCGACTGTAGGTACCGCTGTGATGATCTCTATGTACTGGATGGATCACCGATAGTAACGTGTTCCCAAACCGGGAAGTGATCGGAGAAACGCCAAAATTTAAACGGGATTTGATTTTTCCCTGTTTTGGTTGTTTCTTCTCTTTGTTTCTGGCTTTGCAATATCTTTTAATCCCTTATGTATTGACTTGTGTGTTTATTAGGGAATCTGAAGTTACACAATGACATTTAACCCTAAAAGACCGGGCTTTTGGGCACATCTCACCGCCGGGGGTAGCGTATTCCCAGCCCCCCCCCACTCGGAAACGGTTGATGAACTTCATATGTTCGGTACCAAGGATAGCTCTGACCCTCCCGAGTCATTGATACCAAAACAGTACAAACATACCTAGTAGACGTCACATTGACGTCAAACATGACGTCATGCAAATGCGAAAAATCTCAAAAACTCCAAAATTCATGGTTTTTTCGCCATTTTTTTCAAGCTAAAGTTGGATTTTTTGGCCATGTGCATGCGCACACATGCTCTTACTACAAATCAATGTGAAACAATAAGATAAAACATAGTGTAACTGTATCCTATCACAAAAAACACTGGATGTTCTTGTTGTTCCGCCGTGTATAATTTCAATGGGAAATAGCTTATTTTTCTCTCACGCTGGCGCCGATGTACGCACGCCGCGGTCGTAACGTCGCAGAGGTCCGATTTTGTCAAATGGTCTAAACATCGAGCGCAAGAGGCTTCAACGAAAATACGTCAGAGCGCAGTTTTCACATTTCGGCGTGAAAACATAACAAATAGGTGAGATAACGACAAAAAATGTCGAGACAAAACCGTCAATTTCCATTCGACTCAGATTCCATGTTTCTCGTGTTTTTCCAGGACAATGCATACCGCTTCCTTTACTGATTCACGGGTCCTTGTCGTGCACCAGAGGATGGGATAATGGGTCGCTTTGCTTCTATTCCTGTCATCATGGGTTCTTGTTGACAGGAGGAAACTACATACTTACCTGCAGGTCTAATGGCTTCTGGAGAGGTGATATCCCTACATGTGAAAAGGGTAAGGAATTCTTCTAACATAATGAAAGGTATCTGTAAAGCCATATTTCAAGCTAAACAGTAAGTCCTGGTGATGGCGAAAGCAATACCAAGCAATGTATATCTTGAAGAGGTATACTGCAAACTGGTGCCAAAACACTCGGTCACTGAGTACGCCTCGTAAGCATTTTGCTAAAACATTTCTAGAGGTATTGAAGCAAACATGAGACAACGCATTCATCATGAGAACACGAATACAAACTGTGATTTATTCTAAGCAAATCAGAGAAATGAAAAGACAATAAATACATTATTTATTGAACAAATTATGTTGTTTATGTTTTGATTAAAATTGGATTATTATAATGACATGCAATTCCTGACATACTCACTCTCATGGCCTTTGCACCTGACCTGAAAATATGCAGGATTTCCCATTTCCATCCGATGAAAGTATAACCTCTAAGGTCCGTATGCACAAAAGAGTTAGACCAGGTCTAACTTTAGACCCGGTCTAAGTTTAATTTTGTCCCACCAGAAAAGACATTTTCCTCTACACTGACACGAGGTATTTTGTATTTATTTTGAAATTTGCATTTAAATATTTCAAATTTGCTAGTTACTTTACGAAGATAGTGTGAATAACTAACAAGTTGAGGCAAAACCAGGTCTAAATTTAAACCTGGTCTAACTTTTTGTGCATACGGACCTAAAGGTTCAACGAGAGATTTCACATAATGAGGGTTCCCTACGTATACAAAATCGAAAGCCCTGATTTTTTTTACTGATGTAACGCTTTCCATGAATAATATCTCCAGCTGGAAGGATTAAGCTGAGAATTATTTGATTGGTACAAACATAGTGACATTTCTAATATTCAATCACTGAGTACGCGTGGAAGAATTTTATTGTATGAGCACTACACGCCTCGTAAGTAAATTTATTAAAGGGATTAGCAGCGATAATGCCAGAGAATCGAAAAATGTGGAAATGCATTTTTTAAACTTATAAATCAGGGACAGGTATGTACAATTCCATATAACTGCTTTAATGTAGAAACAAACCACCAAATAGTAAAAAACATGAAGTATTTGAGGAAATTTGTCACACAAATAAACATACAGCGATGGCGTCTCCAAATATACACTAAACAGTTGATTCCGGTTTACACCACCAGTACAGAATGAACAACCATCAATAATGTTTGTGTTTGAGGTCAAACTGTATTGACCATGGTGCACAATATCACGCTTAAAGTCTGGGATATTCACCGGGAAAGACGTTTTTGATCTCAAGTCGGAATTTTGATACGCACGTATAGAAATTACAGAATCAGATAAAAAGTAACTGCCTTGTCTTTAATACACGGATTTCAAGCCAACCACTTACAGGTTATTTTCGCATATCCATGCCAGTAACAAAAATACCAAATATGAATTTTGATGAATTTTCGATGTTTCGGAGTAGGAAATCGCTGCCTATCAATTTCTTGAAGTATTGAAGCAAACATGAGACATAACGCTTTCATATAATAAGAACACGAATACGAACTGCGATTTATTCTCGGCAAATCGAGAAATGAATAGACAATGAATAAACAATTTATTGAACCAATTGTGTTGTTGGTTAAGATTTGATTACAGTTTGATCATTATAATGACCTGCAATTCCTGACATACTCACTCTTATTACGGTGGCCTTTCACCTGAAAATAGTGCATGATGTCCCATTTCCATCCGATGAAAGTATAATCTTTTTAATAGATGCAACGGGAGATTTTACATAATTATGAGAGGTCCATAAAATTGAAATCCCTGATTTTTGCACTGATGTATAAAGCTTTCCATGAAAAATAACTCCATCTGAATTTCTTTGGAACAAAAATTGTGAAATTTATCATTTTCTATTGGAGCAAATAGTAATTCAGCCTATATTTTATATTGAAATCTGCAAAAAATCAACATTACCTTTTGTTTTTCACTTTTATAAGATATTTCAGTAGCCAAATATGAGGTAGGATATCTATTGCGTATCTAATCTATATGTAATAACTGCATATGACAGAAATGTGGATGCCTTGAAATCTCTCGCTGCACCTTTAAACTATACGTTTCTGAAAGAGGTTTGTCAGAACCAAATCTTACCGATAATATGTTCTTCACTCTTCAAATGTTTACACCCTATAACCGGGGGGGGGGGCAGGACACGACCTGCTCGATTAGGCCATTTTGCTATTTCCAAACGGAAATTTGGAATTCTTAACGTGCCTTTGACGGCAGCCCGGTCCCGCTTACATTACAACTCAACCGCCATTAAACGTTTGTTCTATCAATCTTAATAATATTCGGAAATTTTGGGGAATAAATTATTTACCGTCGGTTATGGGTAAACCCCGCTGCAAAATAGTGTGATTTCCCATAACGGTCATTTAGATATAAATATTCATACCAGGCTTAGCCGGCCTTTAGTCAAGTCCTGTCCTCACCGTCCATATGCATAAGAGCGCCTTCTAGCGTTAAGTCTTTGAGTTCGCCGGATCTTGATGGCCGTTTTTGAATTAGCTGTTACGTTAGGTTGCTTATCAACTACACTCTATAACGCAATCTTGTTCCTAAGTGTTTGAAGGGGCGTTTCGTGATCCACAGCCTTGTCCCCACCACAACGAACTTCTTTACAACATCATCGGATTATAATGAAAAGCGCGCCACTGCTTAATATAATTAACCTTGGTTGGGTCAATTGTATAACGCTATACCAAAGCACAGAAAGCTTAGCCCTGAGCCAAAATCTCAAATTACATTTCATCCTCATTTTGCTCATAATAATTTCGTAGACACTTAGTACAATTTGTGTTGCAATAGATCACAGTCTATATTAGCGAAAATGTCAGTGGTTTAGTTTTGACATCGTCTTTAATGATACTGACATTGCTAATATGCACAAGACAAACCCACACTTCTTCAAAACATTTCTATTTATGACATCGTTCCATTATATACCGTTTGCTATTTTCGATCTTTTGTGTTTTACATTCAATTACATGGACGTTCGGAACCTCGTGTCACAGCGCATCGGATTTCCCCTGATTGTACATGCAGGACCCCGTGCAGTAATTGGTTGGTTAGAATCCTTTGGCGTGTGTATCGTAATGGAGGAGAGGTACCGGCGGCAAACCTAGACTCCTTTATGAATATTGTTGAGTGTCCGGTAAAAGTTTGTTCGTGCCCACGACTTGCCTTAAAAAGTTTAGATTTTTGTATTATCTGAACCGTTGGTCTAAGAATTGTAAGTGTTCATAATTTTACGTACAAATTCGATCTGTTCTTCAAGAAATTAGTAATATTGTCTTTTCTGTCCGTAAAAGAATGGCCTATGGGGCAACGTGACGCAGTCTGTGTTACAGACCTTTTAACTGTATTACTCCTGGAAAACATAAACTACCGGGTACTATATCAGCTAAAGGGACCAACACATTTGGTACCAAGTTTCTGTCGAACCTCTATGATTTTCACCCCCCCCCCCCCACGAATTCTTTAAAACCGATTCTTGCAAATACTACGTACGCAAACATTTTGGCGCATAAATCCAAACATACTGTTAGAATCAACTGGAATTTAAAAAAATACTCTTTTATCTCTGGGATATCTATGTGAACCATACCAATTAACGCAATTATGAGGTGCTAGGATACGAAGTGCACCTTTAGTCATCATTTAATAGGGCGGAATGCGTACAAACAGTTCTCCTGTTTTATACCATAAACAAAGAATGCTGCCTTAACCCGACACTAATTGCAACAGAATAATTCCAACAGAATTGTATTGAGAATACCTTTAAAACAACATATCAAAAAAAGTCGACTAAAATCAAAGGCGTGGAACATATATTTTAGGGGTCAAGGTTTATACAGGGGTCAAAATATGAACAGTATCAAAACTCGTCGAAAAGTAATGCCAACGTGTTCTTACATTTCCAGGACTTAAAAAAAGGTTAATAGTTGCCATATTGCAGGTTGTAGTTCAATAGTTTATGAGTCAAAAAATAGGTTCAAGGTCACAAGGGGGGTAAATTTTCAGATATATATCCGTTCGTTATAAAAAAATGGTGTCAATTGGTCGTCTAAATGGAACAGAACCCGAAAATATACCTGGTTGCACCATCTATATAATTCGTTCACATGAATTGGAACGCAATGTGGGACTGGGGGCTAACAGGGTCCCTATGGAGGTTCCCCACTTAGTCATGCTCTGTAATTCTTATATAAAATTTCAAACAAGATCTATTACGTTACTGATCTAGTGGGACAAATTTAACATTTTACAACTAGTCCGATCAAAATCGGACATTCGATGAAGTGTACCCATGATGCCTTGAACTGTTTTAGTCATTGTATTACAACTATTACGCGTAGATAGTGCAAACTATAACCTTTTTTTTAACCTTAGGAGTACCCCAACAAATTGGTACATCATTTAAATCATTTTTCCGAACAATTCAATTTTTTTTACCCCTGTACAAACGTTGCCCCTTATTTCTACATGTTTCCACATGTTATGGTTGATTTTGGTAGACTTTTAATATATTATTTTGGGACTATTCAGAATATATTAAGCAACCAAAATTGTTTCTGTTGCATTTGTGTGGGGTCAAATATACAAATGGATGTACTACAAGGCCACACTGGGGGTATAATTTCAGATTCAGCGGTTTGTTTTAAAATGTGCGTCTTACTAGAAACCGTAAAATATACCGATCGCGTTTGTCAATGACGTTTTTATCATAACTAAGAGGGCAATATGGCCGTGGTCCACAGGGTCTATGGAAGGAAGACCACTATCTATCTGTAAAAGTCTAAAAGTCCTAACTTGAAAGGTGAAACACAGATCTATATACATTTTCCTTTTGAAGGATGACCAATGAACGATTTAAAACCAGATTCAACCAAATGACCTTGAGCCTATTGTTCTAAAACAATAGGTCGTACATGTGGCAAACTATACCTTTCAGAAACCTTAATGAGCTAACGAACAGATTGGTATATTTTTAAAACTTTAAACACTTTTATTGTTTACCCCTGTTACAAATTTTTCCCCTTATTAAACAACCCAAGAACACATTTTAAAAAAAGACACCCGTGATTTTTCAGATTCTCTATGACATTCTTTATGAAACCTTGGTGTCTAATTGTATAGGAAAAAAATAACCAAAACAATTAATTCCATTTCCCCATATACTAAATAGTCAAATACGACTGTTCCTACCTTATCTTGGTTTCTAGGAGTGGTAATAAATATGGCCAATATTAGCGAGATTACGAAAAACCATAATGTCTAACGCGAGCGCCTATAGACCGTATTCAATATGACGTCAGCAACCAGACATGTTGGTGGACAAGATGCATACGTTCCAGGACTACAATACATTAAGCTGTCAATCGATCTATAGACCAGTTAACAGCAATGTTTGTAAACATGTTAGGGCCTGGTATCTTGAAAAGGTCGGCCTGACTGTTACACACTCGGCAATTGTATCTGTTAGAGTTTTAATACTATGGGCCATAACGATTCGCAGGAATGGATTCGCAGGCAACAAAAGAAGTGACGTAGGATGTTAACTGGTCTATATTTAGCGATTGCACAGGGATCATTGACAGGTGAATGTGTTGTAGTACTGGAATGCGTCTATCTTGTCCACCAACATGGCTGCCTAGTGAATACGGTCTATTCTTACGCCTTTCTATTGAAGATTTGGTCACTGGAGACTGATTTTGAATAGACAGACGTTCGCAAAGGCGTTCGCGTTTATGTACAATGTATACCGCTATATGGAGTATGATCCCTGATCCCCTGATTTTTTCAGATGGTCTCAGGTATTGTTTTTTTTTTTTAAATCCCAACGTACTTGCATTCAGGCAAAATTTCCATTTCTACCAAAAAAAATATTACAAGATGACAATTTCCCGGAGTTTGTTCTTAAAGATTGTGCTTCAAACGTCACCTCTTTTACCTTTAAGTAAAACAAACAAACAAAATGAAGACAATCCAAAAAATCACAAAAAAGGTGGATGGCAAACCTGCTATACGTCCGGACCTTTTAAAATTGAGGATCCCGACATTTAATTATAGTTATCGTTATTTCAAAACATTACAATGAATAACTCTTAAAGGGAATTTCAGTTCATTAAAAACATTATTTATAATAATTAATAATAAGTAGTATCGTTATATTAAATAAGTCAATAATAGTACGTCACTGTACACACTTTTGCATTTTAGGTATCGTCAAACCGTTTCTATATCCCTTAAATCGCTAAATGCCATTTTTGCACCCTTTCAAAAATCATGGAGCCAACCCATGCCTTGTGCTTAGGTGGAAATTGCTCCTAGTTCTAACAAGACAAATCACGCTACCTCCCTTTTTGGTGATGGTCGTCAAGTTGGTGGTCATTTTCCTCTTGGGACGTAATGGATATAAAATCAGTAAATATTTTTTTCTTTCCTTGAAACCATCTCATTTTTTAGTGTTTTTCTTACCGTTTTTACCCATACAGATACCAGATCCGGTACAACTCTGCCGCCAACTAGAAAACCGTACACAACGCCAGGTGGGTTACATTTAAATTAATCCTCAGAGTTTTCAATCAATACGGAAATTAGAATATTGCGGAGTACTCGATCGGTGTAAATGGTAATGACGTTTTCAAGTCACACAACCTGACAAATACCCTATAAAATGGTAAATTTGGGGAAAACAATATTATTTAACTTCATTATAATAAAAAAGAGCAAAGGGTGCAGATTTTGCTCTCTACAGAAAAAAAATTTCCAAACAATTTGCTTCTTTTAAAGGTGCTTGTTCCGATTTTTGTCTATCGTGTTCTCTACTAGATATTAGAGCCTGGCACTTGTACACACTGACCATCAAGTACCGTGGGAAACGAACGTTTTATATCTGTATCTTGAGAAAGAAATGGATTTCAAAGCTGAAATTTCAGTATGACAATGAGGACAAATACGGCCTTTCATCTGATGTCAAAATTGATACTACTTCCGGTTAAATCAGGGGGGTCCCAAAGACGATCGGAACAAGCACCTTTAACTGTTGTAATTCTGAAGATATTATGGCATACAGGTAGAGCATTTATAGCACTGACCTCTACACATGGATAGCGGGCTGCCGCACATGGTCCCCGAGTGAAACAACAGGAAGTTGGATTTTGACCTGCACAATGTGACTTCACTTTATTGTCAAAGTTAAAGGAATTTTGTATAACAATAGAACATCTGTGTGTACATATTCCACACAGATGTTCTATTGTATAACAATAGAACATCTGTGTGGAATATGTGCACCAGCAGGTGTATGCATTGTTTCCCGCCATATTGCTAAGGCGAAAACAAACTTCTTGAATTTACCTTCTGTGAAAGGGCCCTATTTAAAGACCCTTCGGCAGCATTGATTCGTTCCTCTAACTTCAAGACATTGGAAATAAAAAGTATTTCACAGCATGAGGGGTATTTGAACCCGCACCCATGGGGACGAAAGGAGTGATATTCCCCACTTTACAAACAGTTGTTAAATAGCAGCAGTACATAGGTTGCTGAGATATACACTTAAAATGGCACTTCGTTTTGTGGTCAACAAAATGACTGAAAATACGACTGCACTATAATTTAAATTCAAGATGGCCGCCCCAAACGAAGTTTCCAATGTAATTTTTATTCGTCTTTATGAGACTCAGTTCCTTGATTCTAAAAAGAGTCTCAAAGTCCGGGATATGGTCAAAAGTAATATTTATGGCGCCCATTTGAAAAATGCCCTTTGTATCAAAATCTATACAAATTTGGGCTTGTCATATAATTTTGTTTTTAAAGATGTTTTTTTTTTTCGATGTTCCAGATTAGGAAATCACTGCTTAATGTTCTGACCACCATTTTTTAAACTCTTACCTAAACCCTGTGGACAATGTGCATCTACGGTCTCTAAGAATACATAATTGTTCATGTAAAAATGAAAAATCAGGGTCGGTCGGGCCCGTAAAAACAGGTTTTTTTTTTTATTTTCGTCGCCTAATGGAATTAAATTTAATTTTGTTAATTCATAACACTATTTATGTTTCACACATACAGTTACAACAAACTATACGGCAACAACAACTGGCTTGACAAATACTACTACAGGTAAGCATTTTATGAAAAAGAAATTATCAATATAAAATGTTGCCATAATGATGTACATAATTATATATTATGTTCATGATGCATTCCATTTTAAGCTTTAAAGAAATTGGTGCATAAAATTATAATCAAATGGCATGGCACGATGGAATTCTAGGGCAAAGATTACTCCATACAACAGATTTGTTGTAGATTTTATAGGTCAAAGAAAGTAGAAAAGTTACCAAAACGTACGTTTGAATGTTTTCGGAAAAATGGAATAACACGATGCATTTTATAACCGATTTATTTCGCACAGGTATTTCCAACCAACTCTTCAGTCCTACCACACCTCTACACTACGACGTGGTACAGTGTTTTTCAAAATAAAATTGGTTTATTAAAGATGGACGAAATAATTAGACTGTTTGTATGATTTATTCATTTTAACTTTAAACCATTTGCGCTGCTCATAATTATAAGGCAAATGGTTATACACCAATTGTTTTAGATTTTTATAGGCACAGAGAGCAAGAATATAACACTTTGCTTAATGTTTTATAATACAATGTAGTTTTCACACACACAGTTACAACAAACCCTTCAGTCACAACTGGCTTTGAAACTAACGAGGGTAAGTGTTTTATTAAATTTAAGATTTTGTCAATAAAGATGAAAACACCAATGTCAATGGAACATTGCAACTGTTAAACTGTTAAAAAAAAGAAAATGCTCTTTTAAATGATATAACCAACTGCGTGGCATGATTGAGGCTCTCTGAAGACAATTTACCTACATATCGTCGCTGGGGCCGGGAAAAAACCCCATATGTAACTCCAGATTGTCAAATTCAACCACTATAAGTGCGCCCTCATTGCTTAAAACCTGATATGGTGCGTTTTGGTCACATCGGGGTTCTAGTTTTGAATTGCAAAGCCAAATTGATAGTAAATCAATATGGCAGTTTTATTTCAGAATCTGTACCTAAATATTTTATCTAATATATTTAAAAGGTATCCGTTCTTGACTAAGCATTACAGCAAATATATTCAGTTGTTGGTGTCTCTTGAAAATGTTACAATATAGGTTTGCCGTGTTACCGTTTTTATTACATGTGTGGTTTACTCTTCAAGGTTCAAATGCACATATGAGGTTTTTTCCCGCCCAGCGACTATTTATTCATTTTCTGTAATACTGGTGTTGCGACATTAAAATGTATCTGAAATTTTCACTCTGGACACAAGGGCAAATGGCCCATTGACCTATTTTCGCCCCATATCAAAAGCATACTTTAAGGTTGCAACTTCACTTACGTATTTAGTATTATGTGGTGGTGTCTATGCCCCAAAAGTAGGACGCGAACATACACTGTACACGTGGCCGGATTCGAACCGTGACAACATTTAGAATCGCAATGCATAAGCACGACCAACTAATAGGCCTCAAATAGAATGAATGCAGCATTAACCCAACACTAATTGCAACAGCATCAATTACAAAAGAATTGTATTGAGAATACCTTTAAAAACAACATATCAAAAGTCTACTAAAATCAAAGGAGTGGAACATATATTTTTAAGGGGGTAAGGTTTATACAGGGGTCAAAATATGAAAAGTACCAAAACGCGTCGAAAAGTATGCCAACGTGTTCGTTACTTTTCCAGAATTAAAAAAAGGTATAGTTTACCATATCTGCAGGTTGTAGTTCAACAGTTATGAGTCAAAATAGGTTCAAGGTCACAATGGGGGTAAATTTTCAGAAATATCCGTTCGTTATAAAAATGGTGTTGTCTAATGGTACAGAACCCGAAAATATACTGGTTGCACCATTTATAATATTCGTTGCATAATTGGAATGCAAAAAAATGTGACTGGGGGCTACAGGGTCTATGGGAGGTCACTAGTCATAGCTCTGTAATTCTTATATAGAAAGTTCAAACAAAGAATCTATTTACATTTACTTATCTAGTGGGACAAATTTAACAGTTTACAACCAGTCCGATCAAAATCGGACCATTCTATGAATTTTACCCCAGGATGACCTTGAACTGTTATGAGCCTATTGTACTAAAACTATAGCGCGTAGATAGGGCAAACTATACCTTTTTTAAAGCTTAGGAGTAGCCCAATAAATTGGTACATCATTTAAATCAATTCGAACAATTCTATTTTTTTACCCCTGTACAAACGTTTCCCCCTTATTTCTACATGTTCCACTAGGTTGATTTTGGTAGACTTTTAATATATTATTTTTTGGACTATTTCACAGTATATTAACACCAAATTTTTTCTGTTGCAATTTCTGTGGGGTCAAATCATAAAATTATTGGACTATAAACCACAGGGTCACTTTGACATCGAATATTAGATTTAATCTGATGTTACGTTTGAAATGTGTGCTTTGCTTCTTAGCGAAGGCGTGTGAGCGAAAATCACACTGAATATACGTATCACAATGAATTGGAAGTATTAACCTATTTATCTATTGCTGATAAACGTCAACCAATCTGGGAAAAGATGAAAATAATTATTCGTCCCTTTCCGCCTTCAGCCTTTGTTATGTTTCAGAGCAAATTGTGATCTTAGTTTTTCTTTTATTTTTGTGTAAGGCAACTCATCCAATGAATTACGTACGTATGGGCAATTTGACGCTGACGGTGGCCCAGCCAATTTCGCTGCGCAATCATCTCCGGTTGTAGGCAATATTGGTAACTGGGACAGTGGCCTTAACGCAGCAGTTACCGTCTCTATTGTCGCAGTGACCATCTTTCTCGTCGTAGTCGGCATCGGAATTTCATGGTGTAAGTATTGCATTTAAAGTCCTAAAGGGGGACCCAACATTTTTTTTTTTTCGCGCGCCATGTTTTAACGCTAAATTATTTTTGCCCAAATTTTAATGTAATTGCTTAATCATTAAGCAATTACATTTGCGCATATTTTGGTGGGGAAATAATCAAATCGGCCATGACGTTTTTATGATAATTAGCATAAATAAGCATTTTTGTGGCGCTATTCAAAACTTGTTTTGCCCCTTAAATCATACTGGAGTAACCTTTTTTTTTTAATTTTTACTACAACAATCTAAATGTATTATTTTCTCCTATATTATGAGCCAAATTTTATGGAAAAAGTCCTTTGGGAAAGTGGCTTCCAAATTTCGGCGGGAGAATTTTGTGAGAATTGCAGAGATCAGTTTTTGGACCGCCATTTTGAATCGGTACAACCGATTTCCATTTTTTTTTCAAAAAAAAAAAAAAAAAAAAAAAAAAAAAAAAAAAAAAAAAAAAAAAAAAAAAAAAAAAAAAAAAAAAAAAAAAAAAAAAAAAAAAAAAAAAAAAAAAAAAAAAAAAAAAAAAAAAAAAAAAAAAAAAAAAAAAAAACCCCCCCCCCCCCGCACACACACACCTTATCCACTAACGGGAGCGCGTAACACCGTGCACTAAGACTCGTATTCAGAAAGGGAGTCAAACTTTAGACCTGGGTTTAAACCAGGGTTAGTCCTATATGATTGGATCTTTTTCCTTCCAACATACTCTACAAATGTGCAGGTGAGAAAATTCCTCACGGATATCTTTCGATATCTCTTCCGTCCTTCTTCATTGCCTTCACCGTCTTATGCACCTTGTTTGGGTACTCTCCCAGCTCACTCAGCCCCTTCTCAGTCTCCTCCTTCATAGCCCTCGCAACCATTTTCTCTGCTCGCTTCTCCATCGCTTTATTCTCTTCCGTAACATTTTTCTCATTTCCTTATATGCATCTTTCTTTCTCACTCGCCTCCTTCGCCTCTTCATTCCACCACACCATATCTCTCCTGTTTCTCCTAACTTTCTTTTTCCCACATCATCACATGCCTGTAACAAATTGGACGTTTGGAAATATCACGGAAACACTGTATGTTTACTGCCTGTCTGAAAGAGTTTAATTTTCGACCTTGTTTATACGCGCGATCGCGCGCGCAGGTACGAGTGTGATTGGGAGAATTGAAGTCCTGCCTCACGTTGGATATTTTCAGATTGTTATTACTGTGGCGGAAAATAGTTCTCCCGTCCAAGGCAAATCTGTGATAGCGATGGGCGTACGGCCAATCCGTACAAGACGTACTGAGACAAATGATTCACACCCTGAGTCGGATTTATGACACTTGATTCATATATTTATTGGGGCTTGGGGACTGATCGGAAACAGTATTGTTTCGGGAGCGGCTGGTGGCGTAATATAATGCGTTGATGCAAGAGAGCTCTAAGTCTGGGCCAAACCCTTCGGCTGCAGAAATACCAATTCTGAGCAATGAATGCTATTGCGCGCTGCTTATAAAGCTTACAAAAATCACGTGACATGACGTCATAGAAGAGCGCCCTCTCTCGTCAGCACCCATTCTGGCCACATTATCCCCTCCCGAAACCGAACCGTCCCGGTTCGTACATAGCCGGGCCAGGCGGAAAGGGGTGCGGTGATTGTATTTCAAATCACACGCAATGAATCGTCTAGATTCAGGAAGGATCTGTCACTTATTCCTTCCTGGAGCGGTCGGATCACGACGAGAACCGGACGAGGATATGCAAGAACACTGGATGATACGATCTTAGATTTCAAGCATTCAAGATTCGGTAACATCATACCAGTGCACATACATACCGCCCACCGAATCCCGCAATGATCCGTCCAAGCACAGTCCCGGAATAAATGATCTCCCCTTATGATAATTTATAATTCACACCTCTATGGTAACTTTGTACAACTAAAGCACTAACAAGGTTGGCTTAAAACAGTAATTTTGTTGATTCCGTGGATAATGTGAAAAGTGAAATCTTAATAGCTTCAGTAGTTCAATCTGTATAATCTTCAACAATCTTCAATTATAGACAGCAAGTGCATAACTGGAATTAAATGTAACAGTCACTCCATTTTTCACTAGCCTGGAATACTTCACTAGATTTACAGGTTATGATTGGTGACTGCAAAGTTTACGTTCAAGTGGTCACTCTTGATTAGATAGAACTGAACCACTTACTAGTTTCGTTTCCTCTGTTGCATCCATCTTTTTCATCATCCTCCCGGAACACACTTCGGCAGAGTCGGCCATCCCGCTATACTCTAATAGCGACCCACTTTGTAATTGACTGGAATCACGAGCTTCCCTTGACTGTAGCCGTTCCGTTTCATCCCTGTATTTTTGTCTTTCACTAAACTTGTCATTTTCTGCTCTCAACAGCTCATTCTCTTCTTGTAAAGCCTGTCTCCTTTCTGCCGCCTTATCCGCTACGAGCTGTAAATGCTCATTGTGTTGCCGAAGCCGTTCGATTTCTTCCACTTGACTATGAAAATCGTCCATCCAGTTCTCGTCATCCGACGCCATGATTCTTCCGGATAAATAATCGTACAGTATGCCCTTGTAAATCCCAGCGCTGCCACCAATGTGGCGGAAAATAGTTCTCTCGAAATATTTCTTCGGTAGCGAGCGTCCAAGGCAAATCTGTGATAGCGATGAGCGTACGGCCAATCCGTACAAGACGTACTGAGACAAATGATTCACACCCTGAGTCGGATTAATGACACTTGTTTCATATATTTATTGGGGCTTGGGGACTGATCGGAAACAGTACTGTTTCGGGAGCGGCTGGTGGCGTAATATAATGCGTTGATGCAAGAGGGCCAACCTCTTCGGCTGCAGAAACACCAATTCTGAGCAATGAATGCTATTGCGCGCTGCTTATAAAGCTTACAAAAATCACGTGACATGACGTCATAGAAGAGCGCCCTCTCTCGTCAGCACCCATTTTCGCAACATTACTTTTTAGTTTTTCGTAAAATAGGCGATCCAGAAGCACTTACAGTGCACGAGAGATATCCCACGTACAGGTTACCTAATAAATTTGACAATTATGCAAATGTTTATATCAATATATCCCCATATGAAAGGGTTTAGCGGAGAATTATTTCTTTGCTACAAAAATTTGGGAAATTCTAATTTTACTATAAGACCATAACTAAATTCAGCATATGTTTTATATTGAAATTAAGCAATCAACAAATCGAGACATTTGTTTTTCACTTTCAATGGCATTTCTGTAGCTGAAATACAATAGAATTATATCGGGGGTCTTCTCTATTTGAAATCATCACGTATGCAAATACATGGATGTCCCAAAATCTCTCGTTGGCAAAGCAGCAAATCCTTAAAACAACCTGGAAACCTTTTAAAAGAACTTACAATCAGCAAAGACAAATATTAAGATGTCAGTTTTACTACTATTGTTTTTTTCATTGTCTTTCCGATATCCAAAGGTCAAAGTTCTGAAGAAACTATGCTCATTTATAGAGTTCTCAATTCCTAACCTGCATCATCAACCTAATTATATCTAATTCATTACAATCAGAACCTTCCTAATTATCATTACAGAGGTCCATGCGTATTGACATTAAACCTGCGTATTGTATATTATGTTTCAATTGCGTAATAACATTTTTACAATTGTACCAAATAAGCTTGCCTCTGTGAACAGTTTATATTATAGTCACAAAGGCAATTTGCCCGAACAAGAAACGCGTAAAAAGGTTGTCTTTTTCCCACAGGCGCGTACGCTCGTACATCGTTTAGGGTGTCAAAAACATCAAAATATGAAAAAAGGGTATGTTTTTTTTCTTAAACCCTGAAATTGTTCATTTATATCTCATTAAGCCGGGATCAAAATCATCCAATATTGTAATCGGAACTTGGGAGTAAAGCAAAGCAAGATAATAAAGGGTATATTTACGATTCATGCACTGGTTATCATAAACAGATAACCAATACTTGTTTAGGGTATGTTTTGCTTGTTTTTTTATCTCCGGGTGAAAGGATACGTGTTTGAGGTGCCTTTTGAAAGTCCCATGTTCACGCTTTATCCACCTTGAATACAAGTGGCCCCCCGGGCCGAAATTGGACTCTTCTTTGCGTGATATAATACGGATTAAAAAAATAGATCGAAATACTGATAATCTAGCTAACAATATACAGAAGAATAAACTCTTCATTGTTTATGCCATCAGCATTTCTAGAATAATCATGATGCTGCATATAAGCATGGATCCTTGAGGGCGCACAACCCTCACTCACTCCCAGTTGGGGAATGGTAGGTATTTCCGGTAAAATAACAAACGTGCGTGAGATATTTTTGCATTCCTTTGGGGACCGTTTTCAGTGAGGTGGTATATTAATAATAAAAGTGAAAGAGTACCGCTTGATCTTCGATGAGATTATCACAAATCTTGGAAATTCGATTCTGTGTAGAAATTAGGGGGGCCCTCGACTTCCGGCCCTGGTCGAAAGTGGCTATGAGGCGTACACACTGCTCAAAACAGTGGTGGGCGCTGTTCATATGCCTTTTTCTTAAATCTTAACTAGAATTGTATCAAATTGGATTTTTTTTTAAAGTTAAAATAGCAAATAAAACAATACCCAAGTATTCAAACATTCACAATATTGTCACTCGGGGTGCAAATCAGCGGCGCAATGGTGGTATATTCGTTTATTCTCAATGGAGCGTTTGTTATTATGGTGTGCGCCCTTTGGAAAACGCTATTCGGCGTCAATTTTGGGGGCGAAATTATCTTGCCGATTTCGAGTCTGAAACGATCAATTTCTTTAAATAATTTGTAAGATTTTACATTAGACATCCAGATTTGACCAAATCGCTTTTTAAAAAAAAAATCAATTGTTTAACGATTTAAAAAAAATCGCTCCGTTAACAAGGTGCTATGAAAATGGGGTCGATTTCATGCCGTGTTTTCGCTATGGACTGCAATTCGGCTCAAAACCTGATTGAGATAACGGATTGTTGTCACTTTGCGAAATCAAACTGGTACATGAAATTCAATATATGTGCGTTTGGGGGGGGTTTGTTTTTATGACAAAAAGACTATTGAATAGCTAATTATCTAGTCCGTTCGTTTTTGTTTCTGTTTTAAGGAAGCGGGATGTCAAACCGCGTTTTTCCCTTCATTTTTTTGAACGCAAAACGTGCGTCGAGTTTGATCATTTGTAATTAATACACCACAGAACCCAATAGGTATTTGTATAAATAAAATAACATTGGGTAGGTTTTTATTGACCTATTAAAATATGTTAAGAAGAAAAAGTAAAAATACACATCAAAGATGCGAACATTACTATTTTCCCCCCCCTACCCCCCTTATTATTTGCACGGCAATCCTGTCATACATCGCTATAGTCAGCGCTGCGGGGGGGGGGGTGTCCGTCAAATAACATACGCATTACTTATGTTGATGTGTTCAATGTATTATTTCATTACTTGAAGACATCAAAGGTGTTTGAATCTCACCAATCAATACTTGGTTCATAAAAACGTGTTTAATAGGTTGTATTTTCCCTTTGAGTAAACGCGGTAAAAGAGAGCCCAAATGCACGAAAATGGGATATTTTAGAATATATCAATTAACTTGGAAAGCCATAACTACCGTTTCATCATGTGTTCGTGGGAAGCAAAAATGAACACTTTTCTTAAAAAGGTCCATATTTTGTAAAAATGAAGGAAAAAATCAAAAACAATGTTTTCAAGTGTGTTCAAAGGGGGCACAACACTAATCACTCCACATTTGGGGGACTGTGGGTAGTTCCGCCGGGTAAAATAACAAAAACGTGGCGTGATATATTTTGCAGTCCCTTTGGGGACCGGTTTTTTCCAGTGAGGTGGATATTATAATAAAGGAAGAGTACAGCTTGATCATCGATGAGATATCACAAATCTTTGAAATTCGATTCTGGTGTAGAAAGTAGGGGCAGGCAGGCCCTCGACTTCCGGGCCCTGGTCGAAAGTGCTATGAGGCGTACACGTCGGCACAAAATAGTGATGGCGCTGTTCATATGCTTTTTCTTAAATCTTAACTAAATTGTATCAAAATGATTTTTTTAAGTTTCAGTTGTGCTCTATAGCGAAATAGATTCAAAACATCACAATATTGTCACGCGGGGTGCAAATTAGAGGGCGCGGTGTGGTACTTTTACGTGATTTTCAATGGCGCGTTTATTAGTGGTGTGCGCCCTTGAACTTACCTTTATACAACGCTGTAATTCGTGACAGCTTTGTATACATTGAAGTCATTGTTTTTGAAGCGTGACCCTCGACGCATAACCCCCGCAGCGACCAAGTGGCTGTAAGAGCCTGCTATAACTAACACGGGATCCGCGCTCATTCAGTCCACGGTAAGGGTATGTAGCCGGGTGACTTTGTTTTCAGTTTTTGGTAAACCTTATGGAACCCATCGTTTTTCACATTCATGCGGGGACAATTGAATATTAATTATTTAATAACAATATAACAGATGTTGAATCTTCAAAAGGAATTTTATTATGGGATAACAAGCCAATTTTTTGGAAAAAATAAAGATTTTATGACGGTCACGACGGCATTGATTGGTTTATATTTTGCTTCGGGGACCCATTCAGGTAAAAATGATGTAACGTATCCCTACATTGGGAAAAAACACAACCGATTATCGGTCATCGTACTTCGGTTTTTGAACAGTAGGAAAGGTAAATTTTGTACTGTTTAGACATAATCAACGGGGTCTTTTGGGAAAAAAATAATAGCATTTGGGCAGAGGGTCATGTAACAGACCTTGATTTAACATATTCGGATTTATATATAATCGGTCGCCCCCGAAGAGCAAACTGATTTCTGATACCTGACACGTGACCTGGTATCCTGACACGTGACAACGCAACTATTCATCTCGTTACCGTTTAAAACTACAATACGGCAAGCAGCAAGCATTCTGTATTCTGTTGTTCAGAAAACAGCGTAATCGATCAAGATGTGAGACATACATGTGGTTTGTCAGAGGGTAGGACACTATTCTGTCTCGATTTGGGCAGTGGGGATTTCCAACGGTAATTTTGTGAAACTGCTCATGCTTTACTATGGCAGTCCTCGGGTCCCAGTACCGATCTAAAAATCATCTCTTAAACCTTTGTCAAAAGATCTTAGTAATATCATGATACATTAGAAAAAATATGAAGTCACATCAATCATGCTTCTGTTAAGGGCTGTTCCAATTTTTTGTATTTTTTCTCTACTTGATATGAGAGCCTGGCACTGCCCATACACCACCCCCTCAAGTACCGTGGGAAACATTCTTGCGGTTTTGATTGTAAGACGCAATATGCATGTTGCAAAGCCTATCATACTGTGCTAATATTGATGGTTACCACTAACGCGGTTTTTTGTTTATTCTTGGGAATGAATGGATTTGTGGGCTCAAATTTTAGGACGACTGAAAAAATCTGTCTTTCATCTCATATCAAAACCGACACTACTTCTGGGTAAATCAGGGGGGTCCCTAACACATCGGAACACGCACCTTAAATATACCTGTGCATAACTCAAACCTTCCAGACACTTCCACGCAAAAGTAATTCTCTATCAAACATAATACCCTGAACAGACCGCCATGGCTACAGAGCAATGGGCTCTGTAGCCATGCGCACCGATACACTCTAATATCAAAAAAACCCACACCCAAAATAAAAAAAATTATACACCCCAAAACCATGCAACCCTGGATGAGAAACAACTGATGATGCACACAGAGCGTGTCTATAGGTCATAGGACTCGTCACGCATATAGATGAGTTACATCAGATGTTTCAACACAAGTTAGCACCTGGTCAACTGACAGTATAGGTGCGAAGAGTATGCCATACAGTTACAGCATTTGATAGCCTTATCACGGCACTGATTGAGCGCGAAATTTAAAAGCACAAGCCCTGCCGATGCTCACGCATACTGCTTGGCAGTGCTTTGTTCGTTTTCCCTGGTGCGGCGTTGACGTCCATGTCAACACATCTCTCTACTTCTTGACACCCTGGT
This sequence comes from Ophioderma brevispina, assembly GCA_023653785.1. NCBI lineage: Eukaryota > Metazoa > Echinodermata > Ophiuroidea > Amphilepidida > Ophiodermatidae > Ophioderma > Ophioderma brevispina. The sequence continues at coordinate 42,066 of JAMKCH010066392.1, forward strand.
TCATGTGGAGGTGGCGGGGCGGCGCCATGGGGGGTGCCTAAGGATAGCAAGCTCTTTATTATTAAAAAACTAAAAGCGGGGAAAGAAAGAGAAGAAGTTAGATTTGATTATTTTGGCCAAAGGTACTGTGTCGAATTATTTGTGCTGCATTTTCCAAACCTTTCCAACGATGGCAAACGAGGTAGCCAGTCTCATTCGATTAGAACTTTCCCAAATGAATCAAAATAATTACAGGAATAGCGACTGCAAACCACAAACCGATCCGATTGTTTACTCGGACGTGAAACTATGTCACATTTACGACCTCTATCGTCCTAGTCCGTTTTTCATAGAAGTTTAAAACTTACACGGAAACAAACTTCATGGTTGGTTCCAGAAACACAAATAATATAAAACAAACATGGGAAAATTATTATAAGATTGTTTGGTTTGTGCAAAAGTCGGGATTCAAAGTCAATTTAAATCGGAAGATGGTGTTCCTATTGGCTAACATACTTTTTTAACAATTGTTTTTGTTGAATAAAACTTCTGGGCGAAAATTATTTTGAATATCCAGATGAACCCTTGCGAAAGTCTATTTTTATGAAACCAATAGTTACTGACGAGGTTGTAAAGATCATTACTATTTTAAAATAAGAGTCATGATGACATCAGAAACTATATTGTAAAGACGGTTGTCAAAGAAATAGCAACACCTTTGATGAAAATATTCCATTTCTCCTTGTGTTGCTCCAACCGATTATAGCAAAAGTAGTTTCAATATATAAAAAGATGACAGATAAGTATTTTCAAATTATCGTCCTGTTTCTGTACTCCCATGTTTTCTAAAATTCTTGAAGGATAAGTATTTAACAGATGTATGGAATGTATTTAAAACGAAATATTGAATGATAAAGAATTTGGATTTTAAATCAAATCATTCAACTTGTATTGCACTCATTGAATTAGTTGAAAAAATAAGTAATACGGTAGAAAGAGATAACACTACATTGTGAATATTTTTTTTGATTTGTCAAAAACGTTTTACACCATTATAACTACGATATATTATTGTATAAACAATGTATATTGTCCTTGAAATGTTTAAAAGTTGATAATAAAAAAACAATTTGTACGATATCAATCGTGTGATTCAGTTTATAAAAATATAAAATGCGTGGTACTACAGAGCTCAAACTAAGGCTCTTGTTATTTATTATGAAAATGATTATTTATACGAAAATGATATTTATCAATGTCGTTTCACTGCTATAAGTGGTCTTATTTGCTGATGATACTACCTTACCCTATTCCCATCCTGATAAAGCCACGAATATGTATGTAATAAATGAAGTGTTGATTTTCAAAAGGGACTTTTTTGTAAAATACGCACATTGCACTTAAACGAAGCATATCATTTTGTTCTCAAAGAAAGAACCCAAAAGTCGGAAAAAAAACATTAATTTCACTTTTTGATATTTTACAGAATTTTCTATTATTTATTTTATGTGTGAAATGAATTTGGCCCTTTTGAAAAACATATTTGCAGACCCAAATGAGCAAACTACGTTTCCAAAAAAAAAAAACACAATTTGAGGTAAAGATGAAAATCAAGACCTGCATCGATATTGCCTATAAACTCTTCAGGTTATGACTCATAATTGATGGTGGCCAATTTTGAGTATTTCAGCAAAACCACTGATTTTATGTTTAGCAAAACCACTGATTTTATGTTTGAAGTATTTTCAATACCATATCGCGTTCAAATTTTTCTTTTGGAGGGTTGATTTTGATAAGAATGGTAAAAAATGGTTCCATGGAAGAAAAGTTAGAAAATGGTTCAGGGCAAATAAACTATCGTAAATGCGAGCAAAACCATTTATATGCGTTTGGGATCTCCTTATGTAACTTCTAAATATTCCAAACAAGAACTGAAAGGTAGGATTGGCAATACAAAACAGGGCTTAATGTTACAAACTATTTTAATGCTATGCTTGGATAATGTAACATTAGAGAGAGTTCACGAGAACAAAATCTTAGGGGTTATTATCGATGAACATCTTACAGAGAAAATCACATCTATAAAATTCAAAAAAAATTTAAAATGTTGATTAACTCTTCAAACTTAAACACCTTGTACCTGAATGTATTATCTACTACTCTTTATTTGCACGTTGGAAAAATGGGCTATAAGGACGATACAAGTAACCTTAAGACCATACTGTGCCCATGATTCTCAAATTCATTTGTTTACTGCAATTGATAGGCCTACACATATATGCTGAACTTGTAGTGTCTACGTGTCAAACACTACTTGCTTGTTTTATGTATAACAATATACTAATCAATTACCAAACCATTTGATAATTACTTTGGTAAAAAAGACTTAAATAACATAAATACTCTACAAGAAATGCCCGCAATTAAGTATTCACAAAAACAAACAAATGTTTAGACGCGCTGTGAAAAAATGCCGTTTAACCAAGCAAACACACACTGAATTGATTCCCACTGCATTCATCTTGTTGACCGGTCGTTGACCTTTGTGTTTTAATATCAACGAGTGAAAGCCTAATGATATTCATGTAATAAATTGTTGATTAAGTTACGACAGTAGTCTAAAGTACCCGGATGTCTTTAGCCTCTGTCATGCCCCTATCGGTGGGGATTATGGCTATTTTTATGTGTAAAATAATCTGTTCTTCCAATTGCCTTGACTATTTTGCCGAGGCAAATTGAAGAAATGTCGTATTTTGTGGAAATGTGTCAGTGCCACTTTCACAGACTTTACAATGTACCGAACATTAATATTAAATTTTGAAAATATTTACTGGTTCTATTATTATTAATTTAGGGTGGGGTGGTGATTGTGGTGGTTGGTCAGTGTGTGGTGGGTGGTGGTGGTCAGTGGTGGTGGTGGTGGTGGTGGTGGTAGTGGTGGGGGTGGTGGTGATGGTGGGGGTGGTACTGGATAGTGTGATGGTGGTTGGTGTTTGGTAGTGGGTGGTACCCCCCCCCCCCCCGCCACGAAAGAATGCTTGGGATATATTGAGAGCTTTAGAACAATAATTGTGATCTTACGTACTGATATTTAAAGTACCGGTGTTGTGTTGTGCAGCGTCATTTAGCCAGTTTGGGAAATATAGGCAGGGCAAAGGACCGATAGGATGATAGCGGTGATTTTAACGGGGTTGAATTGTTCACGTCTACCAGCATTTCGGCCCCCCCCCCCCAAAAAACGAACTTACTAAACAAATTGTGATTAATCTCGTTTTTAACTCTTAAGGTGCCCAAAGAGGGGTTCGCATGAGACTTTAACATTGGCTTTATTTGTCCGATTTCTCTGTTACCAGTGACAATTTTTCTTATTATGATACTTTCTCCTGATAACCAATGGTTTTTTGATCCGCCCACGGCTTCATTAGGCATAATTTAGTTTGGGTACCCCCTGGGAACCCCCTCCTTGGGCACTAACGGGAGTGAAAAAATTCCAGATTTTTGCTAACTTACAAAAATTAAGTAATAAACCTAAATCTTTGGATTTATTTGCTTAGATCTATACCTCGTGAGGCAATTAATTAATAATGATACTACTTTAAATGGAAATCACCACAATGCTGAAATCAATTTTAGTTTTGTTATGACCACTGGTCTTTTAACTGTGTAAGTCTATGGTCACGCACCAATAGGTCTAATTTGAACTTTCTGAAAAAACATACAAGATGGTATAATTTTGGCTAATGTCTGTAAGATTTTGAATTGGTTATTTTAGAGTAATATACAAGATGGTATAATTTTGGCTATATTGTGCTGTAACATATTTGAATTGGTTTATTTAGAGTATATAATCCCGGTGAAGGGCTACCTAACAGGGTGTGTATTTTTTCGCTAAAATGACCGGAAAGGATGAGAAAATTCACTATAGGGGGTAGTTCACGAAGAAAGGTTCACTAGGGGGTAATCACCTGCCTTGATAAGGGAGGTTAATGTATTTTCTGCTTCAATAATTAATCTCCGATGTCCATTTTATGGATAATTGCCTGAATAGACCGATTTTAAATTTTCCAACTAACTTGTACACGCACAAGTTACCTACTTTAATATGAAAAGCAATAACGAATTTGTTTTTTGTTTTAATTAAAAAAGATTTTTAATTAGAGAATATAAGACCATTCCTATTAACCCAGGCTAACGTGTGATCGGAACGTCATGTTTCCGTTCCCATCGAACTCCCACCCCAAAGACGCGCTTTTTTTGTTTTTGTTTTGCTTGTTGTTTTCACGCGGAGAAAGGGTTGTAACATCAGATATTAAAAAAAAACATCCCTTCATTTTGCTTGGTTTCATTGTTTTGTGTAAGCTTGAATTCGCTATTGAAACGTTACACTTATTTTCCATTTTAGGACATAGCGAACAAATATTGGACCTGAATAATAAGATACGACCTTCCTGCAAATTAAATGGCCTTTGTACAAATTGTAGGTATAATTTAATAATTGTCCCTACTTGATCATGTCACCGTACTTTAAATTCCAATTTAGCAAAAGAAGGTCGTCTATTTATAGTGTGCTTGGTGGACGGGTTATAATATGAGTAGACTTTCATGTGATATTTGTGCAGCGGGGGTGTCCAAAAATCTCGTGGTCACTCTTCCTTTGTTTTTGTGTATAATTTAGGCACAAGATAGGTCATAATTAAAGCATGTGATTCTCCCACGCAATATTTCCTTAAAGAAGTCTCGGTGATACTGTGAGAACTATACCCTCAATATGGCAGTATAGGTGACGCATCAAAACTTGTCCATTGTTTATATTATTATCACAGCATGACTTAACATGTTGTACGTTATGGCATTATGATATATAAAAGGCAAGTACATAGGCTGTTCAGCGAATCGAAGGCCGCATGAAAAGTTGGTGTTCGTGATAAAAAGAAGCAGCCTTTGTTTTACCAAAACTTGTGGCGGCAATTAAACTTTGGTTACCGAAGCAGCCTTTGTTTAACCAAAAGTTGTGGCGGCAACGAAATTTTGGTTACCAAAGATGAACGCCCGAAATGCAATCTTCTGTATCGTGCTATCACTTCATGTGATAGGTAAGTGGGCAATTTATTAAAGATCATTTTCATTTATTGTAAAATTGCTTTTCTTGTAAACATGAATTGGTGCTTTATATATATACATTGCTTTACTTTGTTTGGTATAAATAAAACAATCAGACAAGGCTTTCGAATATACAAGCGTATATTTTGCTGCTCGACATATAAAGGCTGTGAAAAACAGTGATTACAATATAGAAAAGTGAGAACGTTTAAAATCATATTCACCCCTAAGGAATCGATCTCTTTATCACATCATAAGATAATTAAATTTCTACCATTTCATGTATTCTAATTTTAGTGTGTATGGGAAACAACCCTAGCGTACACAGTTACTGTTATAATGCCAGAAAACCGGCAAACGGTGATGTCAGATGTAGTCGTTGTGACCTTGACGAGTTTCTTTCGTACGGTGGAAAATCTTCAGGATCAGGAAGCAAATCGAAAGAATCCGGAGGCAGGTCAAGCGGCAGTGACGTATATTCGTGTAGGTACTCTTGCAACAAAGGCTATATGCTGGACGGACCTTCTATCCTGGAATGTCCTTTTGATGTGTCTGACAACCCAACCTGCGTTCCAAGTAAGTATTTAGACAGTCGTTGTTAACCTTTTCAAGAATCTATTATTACACATAGGTTAATGGTTTTTGACCGCGGCAGATCATTTGGAAAGCCATCTCAAAAACTACTGACAAAAAGACAAAGCTTATTTGTATTAAATGGTTCATTTGAATACGTTGGGTGGCCATGAGAATCCCCAAACACCTGTAACATCAACATTATAGTTGGGTCATTTGGAGCAATTCTGTTTCAAACAAGACACAGCTGGTTAGCATTATATTGCTCTTGAAATAACACCCTCATCTGGAAACCCTGAATTTCGATATGGAAATGCTTAAAATTTGTTCGTTATATACGACATTTAGCAATTTTCTCAATGAAATATCTATCTAGTTGAGTGTTTCTAGAAACTAAATATTTTGGTATGTAATTAAGGTGCAATAAAGTGCCAAGCTCAAATAACAAGTGACAGTCTGCACATGAAAATTGTAAGAACGAAATCCCAACATGAACACAAATCTGTTAAAGGACTTGTCAGTTTATGTGCTTATACTTAACCAGAATTCTCATCTACTCTGTCAAAAACCATGCAACCAAAATAATTAACATGTGCTTTAAGAAAGTTAGCACTTCCATTGTCAGATTCTTTGTCAGATATCACAGTTGTTTTGAAGGGAGTGCAATGTAAAACATTCCGTTTACATAACAGGACATCTGAAGGTGATATCAACCAAAATAACGGGAGTTTCCGTAACCTGACCCATCGTACACACTTTTTGTGACACACTTATGAATTCGGAAAACCTTCACTGAATAAAGCACAGGTTTATTCCGTGTTCCGAATTCATAAGTGTCTCAGAAAAAAAGTGTGTCAGATGGGTCAGGTTACGAAACTCGCACAAAATAACTTCTTAAAGGTCCCATGAAATGCAATAGAATTGATGTGGTTTGTGTCAAGTCTACAAGGAGGGACCAGAAAGCATTCAATATTTGGGTTGGTGATGACATCATTTGTGGTACCATTGATTTTTTCAGAGAGCAATAGAAAATTCCAGGTGACAGGTGTGAATCTATTCATGACACTGACTGATAATCAATAGTTTCACAAATGATGTCACTGGTAGTGTATTCTTTTATCTGCCCCTGTTTATTGCAATGGAATGCCCCGCAAAGATTTGGAGTAGGTTTATCATCTCATTTCCTGGGACCTTTAAATATACATGTATATCAAAAAGCAAATGAACTCATCAAGCCATTGTGGTTCGGTATACTTTGTGGATCTTTCGGAATTGATAAGTGGTACGGTATTAGTCAGCAGTAGACACTGTAATTTGTTGTTTATGTTACAAAAGGGGCAATGTACACTAACTGCAAACCAGCTGTTAGTAGGCAATAATATTAGCTCAATCAATATTCTCAGCTAACTTAAATGGTTAAAACATTGAAAGGAATTTTTGATGACACTGATTTTGAATAAGCATAGGCATTCGTTTCATCATGGACCTAGTTTCATTAGGTACACGTATTTAGAGATCCAACTCACTCGATTGCAATTTTTTAATCATTACAACAGTTCAATGCAAAGCATTACCCTGGATTGACCACGGAGCGTTGAATTGCAGTAATGGTTTCCTCTATCGCTCCAAATGCCAATACACATGCGCACCGGGATTTAATATTTCCGGCGGAAGTGATACTTTGACGTGTGGATCCGATGGATTATGGAGTAATGCAGTGCCAAAGTGTCAACCAGGTAAGGGACTTGAGGAGATTTTTTAAGGATACTAATTTCTCTCAACTTCTAGTCATATTAAAAATTTCATATAGATAAGACCCCAATATATGTCTTAGCTTGTATTTGTGTCAATTTCTGTAAAAGACTAAATGGTTATTATCTTTGACATTAAGTTTTATAATTAAAGCGTGCACAGGTCACCACCCTCTATGTTACGTAGTGTAGTGGCAAAAATAGAGTGTACATACAGTTTCTGTTCTGATATAATGACAACTATTTTTACACAATCGAAGCATTTTTGGTCAAAAGTATGACAAACATTATGTGCACATTTATTTCATCCTTACGACTTGATCAATAAATTTGCATGTCTTTCTAAATTTGTATAATGTGTTGGATAGTAATTCTGATGATACAAGACGAAGGCTACGGTCTTCTTCTGACGTTATTGAGTTTGTTATTCCTCGTACCAAGAGTAGATTTGGCGAGAGATTTTAATGTTATTGGCCCATAGGCTGTGGAACAAACTTCCTGTTAATATTAAAGAGGCATCTTCCACCAGTGTCTTAAAACGGCTCCTGAAAGCATACTTATTTCCTGAAGTTTAATATTTGTTACCTTTGGATTTGGTAGTTTTCCTTAATGTGCTCTATGTCATTTTGTATATTTATTAAGTATTTTAATTATTTGTTATAAGTCGCTGTGTTCTCTGAAGAGCGCCATATAAATGCATTTTATTACTTTGAACATTGAGTCCCGGTGTGAAATAGTCGCCGGGAATCACAGTCCGGGGCTCCATCAGACGACAACGGAGTAAAGCGTGAAGCGTCGACTGAATCGAATGGCCCTATTCGTACTTTTAGAGGTGAACTATGAGTCCGGTGGACTATAAAAAATCTACACCGCACCGGGATGACATTGAACAGATATTTTAGCATTTTGTCAAAAGTGTGACAAATTATATGTGCACATTATTTAAAACTTGACCAATAAATTGTTATGTCTTTCAAAAATTTGGAACATTTTTGTAATTCATTTAATATCACACCCAATAATTATGTTTGATATTTTTATTCTGTGCAATATCGCAGTATTTTACCGACATTATTCCTGTTTCCATTTTTAACGATCATCTTATTATTTTTATTGATTATAAAACACTTGGGGTATTTTAGTCTCGTTAACCGTTCAATCAATGATCAAACCTTGTGAGCAATTGGAGTTTGAAGTGTTAATTTCGCATTTCGTTAGTAGCAATAGAAAGCAGAGAAGTCAGGGACAGGGAATTTAAGACACCTAGACAAACTAATACATTTTAAATTCATCTACATGAGACAAATACTTTGGTGTTCATATTAGCATCAATTTGACTTGATTCAAATTCCATTTCAAATTTTATTCTCCTTTACTCCCAAAAAATGGTCATTGCGCAAGCAGAGTGCCATATGTCTTCGGCGTTGGGTCAGACTCCATCATAATGTTCAGTTGGCGGTTTGCCACTCCTCACACACACAGGGAGTCTTATGTTTTACATTCCCAGCATATGCCGGTGTTCATATAATACAGTGTCGTGAGACTGAGTGTCCTAACAACCCATTTGTCTTTTGATTGGGTATCCTTGAGTGCCGTATGCTCATTTTGTTTCGGCAATGCAGTAACCAAATGGCCTCGTCTACAATGTCATTGTGTATTCCGTCACATGGTGCTATGGTCGCTGGAAACTCTCTCAATGGGTTGGGAACTCAGTTTCTTTAACCGGTGTCATATAATACAGTGTCCGTGTGAATGAGTGTCCTACCACCCACATTAGTCATGTGTTCTCAATTGAGTGCTGTACGCTCATTGTTTCAACATTGTACTCAAATGGTCTCGTCTACAAGGTCACTTGTGGGAGTGGTCGTACATGTTGCTATGGTAGCTAGGACACTCTCTTATTAGTGGGGCAATCAGTTTTCTTTACACCGGTACCCAGTCATCTGGATGGAAGAGGAAAAGCAGTGTAAAGTGCCTTGCCCAAGTGACAACATATTGGCCTCAGCGGGACTCGTACCCACAACCTTATGCTTATTATGCAAACGCTGCTCAACGCAGCGCGTGTGCTCATATTTCCCAAGAGCTAGAGGTGACCACACAAAATTTCGGATTTAGCACTCTTCAACTATAGGAAAAACCATATTCAAACTTCTTTCCCCACCTCGAGAACAGGATTCTATTTCATTTACTAATGAAAAGGTGTGGCAGGAGATTAGTCCTCACGGGTTCACAGTCCGGTGTGAAGATGATATAGTCCGGCGGGAGCACAGTCCGGGGTCCATGACGATAATACGGATAAAGCGTGAAACTAATGTTGCGTGAAGAGTCAACTGAATTCGATTACCCTATTGGTACACCATTGTTCCCGGATATGAGTACGCCGGACTATAATTACTTCTACACCGGCCAACAATGGTGAACACTAGGGCATCACAACCTTAGTTTCACCGCTTTATTCCGTAGGCGCAGTTATGGAGCCGGGACTATGATCCCTGCCGGGCTATGTTTACTTTCACACCGGCAATAAAGTATAAAGGATCGCGGATCGAATCCCAACATTGTTTGATGTCTATTCTCTCGTTTACATTTGTCAATTCCAACTATAAAAAAGCGCTTCACTTGTTTTAATAATGCATTGTGTCACGTATCTTCACTTAGTGTGTGACCCCATTACCAGCCCAATCACGGTTCGTATCGTGTCCTAATGGGCGTTCTTTCGGTGCTGACTGCAGATTTTCCTGCGAGACATCGCTAAAAACAGGTTGATAGGATTCCTGTTCTTCTTGCTTACAAAATGGTTACTGGACAGGCCCGACTCCAAGTGTGCACTAGGTATGACTTTTTGCAATCCTTCATTTTTACATACAAAAGACAGCACTGTTTTTACAACTCGGCCGTTAGACGGTAAAACGATCCTACAGTTTAGATGAATGTCTTTAAGTTTCATTACCCTCCAAAAAAATGTTGAGTAAAAAAAAGTCACATGCTCTTTAATGTTGATTAAAATCTTATTCCAAAGTTAGAGTAAACCTTACACAAGCTGAGTATATTTTACCCAACCAATGACTAAGATTAGTCCACAATAGTTAAGGTTACTCAACTTGACAAGATTTACTCAACATTAAGAGCTTGTGACATTTCTCAACAATGAGGTACAATAAATTTTTTACAGTTTTATTATCATTCTGTTATAGGAATAAAGCTCACTGAATAGAAGTTTTTTGCAAAAGAAATTTTAAAATCGCAGTTTTCCCATACATCTTTAAAACAACGATAGGCTGACTCTCTTCATACATACTTCGAAATCCAGTAAACAAATAACCCAAACTTTCCATTTACATAAAAACCAACAAATTTTAACCAAAAAAATACCGTTTTTTTACCCCAAAAAAACTTCAAAAAACTAAAAAATTATACCGAAATTTCCAGGGGTCAACATCAGCATGACAGTATTTGTACGTAACCATTTTTCACGCGGCCGATATTAACCTACATTACGGGAGAGGCCGCGAACCAACAAACGACCAAATAGGGTCCGATTAAAAAGTAATTATGCCTACCTGTCGCTACGCGACCGATAATAATCTTATCATGCATATCCATTGTTTATCAGTGCTGGTCGCTTTACTCCGGTGTATCTGTGTGTATATTGTCACCATTATGCGTGTTTGATTTATTTTAAAGGAGAGGTGCATACCACTGCCCTTTCTGATCCATGGATCTCTAACCTGTACTAATGGATGGGATAGTGGATCCCGTTGCTCTTACTCCTGCCAGCCACAAATGGGTACCGGCTGAAAGGAGGGAACTCTGTGCTCACATGTGGCATCCCTACGTTATTGGGAAGGTATATTTCCAACTTGTCAAAAAGGTAAACCTTTTATATATGCATATTGAGATGAGACCTTTGTAACTTTTCATTCAAATATGAATGGAATCTTAACATGTAAAGATAAGGTGACATGTTGCCATTGCCCTCTCGCGCAGCGGTTCTTTCTCGAGGATATCTATGTTCAGGGATCGTTCTCGTTTTAACTCCCACATTAAAAGTGACTATAGCCGGCCATGAACAGTGCAATGTTCGTTCAAACATACAATAGGCCAACCCCTTGCCTTTCTCACATCATCGGGGTGGGGGGGGGGGGGGGGGGGTGGTGGTCCAATTCCTGGCAAACTTGATAATTGACTAAATCACTCCTCTCTCCTTTCACAACTTACCACCCCTTTTTTCAATACATTAACTCCACTCCCAGATAGCGGCACATATCCGCCACCCCACATTTTAACCAGAAGTTGAAGCAATCAGATTTCTCCATAGTCCGTCGCATAGCCTCGATTTAATCCCACTATCAGCGATTTCTCAAAATGTAAAAATCGCGCCCCGCAGTTTTTCGACAAAGTCTCATATCACTTAAGTGGCCAAGGGGGGGGTGGTTCCATAGTATCCAACATTTGATTTTTTTTGCGATTTCTTGGTTGACGCATCAATTTGTCAAGGAGTTTTTGCTAATTTCTGTTTAAATGAATACGCTCTTCTCCTGAAACAAAAAAAAATTTAATCCGCCCACGACTTCATTAGAATAATTAGGTTGGTTCCCTAGGAACCCCCCCCCCCCCCTTGGGCACGAACGGAAGTGAAAAATCAAGATATTTTACTAATTTAAAATTAAGTGATTAAATCTTGGGATTTATTGCATAATATTATAACCTAGGAGGTATTAAGTAATAATTAATAATACTTAAATATCAAATAACCTTTTATATGCTGATAGCATCAATTTTACTTTTGTCATGGCCGATCTCGTTCACTGTGTAAGTCTATGGAAAAATAAGGCGTATTTGAAGTTTCTGAGAAAAATACAAGATGGTATAATTTTGGCTATTTTTGGCAATGATTTTTTAATTGTTATTCTATAGTAGATATAATGAGTTAAATTTTGGTTCAACACCTATATGGAGTTGGCTGATGATGGATAAGTGTTGGGACCACTCTGTTTCGAAAAGTGACAATTTCAATTGGCCATAGGTCATAGGTCAAAGTCGGGATTTTCAGTTTTATTGTGGGTATGGTGTTTTTACGTGACCCCATGTTATTTGTGTTTTAGTGTCATGATCAAACTCCACTGGAAAGTGGTTTATTCTGGGTGGGGGGGTCCCTAGGAACCCCCCCCCCCCGTTGGGCACTAAGGGAAGTTTTTAGCTTGGGCACTTAAGACACTATCCAAGTGATTTGAAAAATATTTACTTTTTTTAAATTTCATTAGCTTCAAGTGAAGGATAAGTCTGTAAATTCTCATCAGTTACCTTTCCAGCTGTAGAAATTTTGACGAAGGAAGAAAACGGCAGTGTTTCCAGATACGATTCTCATTCACTTACGTGTTGTAGTAAGTGTCCATTCGGACAATGATGACTAAACTCTCCGATCCTGTCCTTCTTAGGTTGCTTCTGCCTTATCATTTGCAGTGGTATGTTAGGAATAACCTGTACTTGTTTACAATACATGAAACAAATCTGTTTTTGATTGATTTTTTCGATTTGCTGATTTAGCAAATCACTGGGGATAGTGTCTTAAGTGCATTTTGCATATTGCACATTGTTTTGTAGTAAGATCCCCTGTAAGTGGCTAAGGCATAACACGCCTGATTTTTATGCTTGTTTACTAATAAAATGTCCGGGATTTAAGGCCCATAAACAGTCAAAATCTCACTGTCCCTGCTTTAAAATGTGTAAGTGTCTCCTTTTTTCACAAAGAAAAGTAATGCAGGTTGTTGATATTACCCTAACACTAGCCAAATTTAGAAGACCAACAATGGTCATTATGAATTTTTTAAACAAAATGACTGATTAATTGGGCTTAATGGCTAGAGGTTTTTTTGTTAAGAGGGTCAATCTCGCTCAAAATTTTTTTTTGCTTTTGATCCGAAAATCAAAAAGGTGTTCTTAGGTGCAGCAGCCAAGGCCGTGGGTTGTTGAGGATTAAAAAATTCGAAATTTTATTCGGAAAAGTCAAGCGTGCTTCGCGCGTTAAATCACGCACCACGTTTGACTGCAGCAAGTGCTGCTACACTATATTATCAAATTGCGATTTGATTGAAAAAAAGTATATACAAACTTTCAGTTATGTCGGGAGGAACACTTGAACTGAATTCATACAATTGCCAGTACTTCACTGCGGCATTGTGGAATTCAAGGTAGGAGTATAAGAGGCAGTTATAATTAGTACTTGAGGTTTTTTCAACCTTTTAGCACCTATGACTCTATATTAACTTACAGCATAGCGTCACCCTTGTTCTGTTAAATATTTACTGTTTACGGCCGCCACCTATATAAGAAATTAGTATATAGCTATATACCCAGTGGCGATCCAGAATCGGAAAAGCAGGGGGCGACAAAGTTAGAGTTAAAATTGCGTGTATCAACCAACACGTTGAACTGGTTAACATAACACTTTACACATGTTATTGTAGCTAGGAATTTTCGTTTATAAGTGGTATATACTTGATTACAACACTATCCTACTTGAATAAAGAGTTCTGCATGAATTAAGTCTGTTTGCCGATACCTCACAATATTTCACTCTTCCTGCGCCCCTACTTTTTTCTGATTCTTTTCTGACCCAGTCGTGTGATCACAACTTGCCATGTACCGCCAAAGTGGCCCGGGTTCAATTCTCGTCGAGTGCTCTTTTGAGGGATTTCTTCTACTCTGATCTTTCTTTCTTTCCCAATGACTTGCTCTTCTTTATAGGCCTTCGGCGCATTTAAAAAATGCGGTTATGTGTGTATCCTTTAGCACTCTATGACTATATATTTACTTGCCGCCATAGCGGCCATTCCTTGAACTCTGTTTTTTAAAAAGTCAAAATAAAATGGAGTTATAAAACACAGAAAATCACATTACTTGCAGTTTCATGTATTACTCTTCAGATGCGAATGTTTACAACAAGAATTATCAGCAGAGTGTACAAATTATACGCATACGCAGTCGCTGTCGTAATTGACCATAGGTCTTTATTTAAAGTTAATTAAAACAACCGTGTTTTATAAAACAGATTCAAAACACTATTAAGTTTTGGTCTGAATATGTCAATTGGTTGCAACAATGTAGCAAGCATTGCGCGGCCAGTCAATCCGCCGCAACTGCCACGCACGCGGTTAAGTTTTTGACCACCACCATGCTCCAGGTGCAGGTCTCCCTCACCAACCTCAATCAAAGGGCAGCTATTTTTTCTTATTCTTTGGGGGGGGATTTGTTCCCTCTAACCTGAAAAAATAACTGAAAATTTTAATAGTTTAAAAGAGGGCAGAGAAGTAGCGAGATTCGAACCCAAGACCAAATATGTCCATAAGGTGAACTACCTAACCACAAGACAAGCGATGATGGCTTGCCAGATTTGCCTTTCTAATCTTGATAACATTATGGAATGGAATCGTACGGATTATTGGGTCAGCAATCAAGATAATGAATAGCTCCGCTCTCGAACGTTGTGCCACAACCAGCTCAGGGAGAATGAGTGGGTGGTCAAAATTCATACTTGCAAAGCACACAGACAGTCTACAGAACTGAGGTTGATTGAACCCTCGAAATTGGGCGGTCAGGGGGGGCCGGCACGATAGCTGGGTTTTTGCCGCTTCCCATAGGCTTAGCACGTAATCAACTAAAACTGAAAATATTCAAGTCGAAAATATGTTTGATATCAATATTTTTCCACTCAAAATCGTTGGAGTTGAAGAATCAACTCCAGTCTAAGTATTTTTGGTATGAATAACGGTACAAACGGGATCCATTCTGAACGAGGCCCGCTTGACCTCATGTTCAATCGAAGAGCCGCTATTTATAGCGGCGGACCCAGGTACCAGGCCGGTGGTCCAGGTAGCCCCAGGTAAGCCCAGAACAACCGTGATGATTCGTTGACCTGCATGTAGCAATCCTCTAATGTCCGGTCTTTAAACAACGATTGATTTGATGATAGTTTTGCGCACAAGTATGCACCACCGACTAACGCAAGGCAATTTAACTAAACGTCGCGGCTCGTACGGGAAATCCCACTCGCCACTACTGTCTATTTAGTAAACTGCACAGTGACTTCAAATTCCAGGTCACCGTTCAGGCTGTCCATGACTTGTTCGGCAGGTTTGCGTATGAATGACGCCTGGCCGCCACGCTGCATGGGGTCAAAGCCTCTCAATACTCGTGGCACCACGCTTTAATCTTACCGATATGACTGTGCAGAGAAGATGAGAAAGAAGGAGATGGCTCGATTTTGAAATCCGATTACCCAGGATTACTCTCATTCACCAGCTCATTGTTTGGATAACTTCAAGGGCCGCTCGATTGCACCTTTGAAGTAATCTGTCCATCCGACTCAACTTGGCCAGTCAGGAAAGTTTCAGAACAGGAATTAATTGACACACTGCTATACTAAAACAGTTTATTAATATTCCAGCTAAAATTTTTCTGCTGGTAATGAACTCCACGTTTGTTCTGATCGATAATTATTTATTTTATTCATTGGCGAATTAATTGAGGAAAGCAGTAACTTTTTAACGAAAGAAAACAGCAAAATTAGCCCTTGATTGAATGTTTTGAGGTCAATAAAGGATGTTGTTATTTTAGCCTAATTTAAACATATCCGGTTAGTTCCTGTGAAATACGATATGATGAATGATTAGATAAATGCATTTTGAATACAACTCAACCATAGTTTGTTTGTGTCAGACAGTGTCCAAATAGCCAAAATGCTTTGAGAATTTGGGGTCAAAGTTGTCTGTAAGTGATGTAGAAGAGTACGTTTCGCTGTACTGGTCAGGACCAAAGTGTAATGACTTTGTGTAAATGCCAGTTGACAGCTGGGTAATTGAAATAATTCTGGGATTTAATGACAGGTGTATGTAATGTTGTATAGCAAGAAGCGCAAGTCTTTGATCGAATCAATCGGATTTAAGGCTATTAAGATGAATAGGCGGATGAACGGTTTATCTTTTGAAGTACAGTTGAACATCTCTTCTTTCTCATCTTCTCTGGACTGTGAATCTATACAAATTATGTTACTGTATACGTAACCTTTCTTATTTATCTTTAGTCATTTATTCTTTCACATCTGATAGTCCTAGCCGGAATGTTTCCCCAGAATAAAAGTTTGTTGGCATTGTTTATAAGAGCTAGGAATATCACATCAGACATAGTCAGTCGCATCGCATCGACGTAATGCTGAAGAGGGTTAGAGCCGATCGCTCAAATAAGCTTAGTTGCAACAGCCGGCGGGTTCGAGGGTAAAAAAAAACACGATTTTTTTTACGAAAATCAAGCGTGCCCTCGCTTACATCACCCACCTCGTCCTGCTGCAGCAATGTGCTGTTCAGTTGCGCCCACACTATTCTATATCAATTCGCATGTGAAGATTCTTCCCTATTTGGTGATGAACAAAGTATAACACTCTTGTCCTCAGGGACAGAATTAAGCCTACCATTGCGCGTAACTTCAAGGCTTGTCAATCTTCGCTACGCGGCTGTGATTGGTTTGAATGCGTACTATGGGCGGGGCATTTCGAACAAAATATGATTTAAAATGTACAACACGTCCTATTTGAGTCGGCTTTCAACGCACGGACCCAATAATTCATGTAAGTAAATTTTCTGTTTAAAGGAACTTTAAATGTTCACGATTATTCTTCACGGTCGACATTTGTTCTTGACCGTCAAATTACTTCAGATGCGCGATTGGTCGCCTTATTTTGTCCTGACTATAGTATTTTCGGGAAGAACTTTAGCTGATTCATACAATTGCAAGTAGACTGCCGCATGGAATTCCAGGTGGGCGTATCAGATGAAATAAGAAATGTACTTGAAGTTTTCAAGGAATATGCAAGTTTAATAACGGTGGTCATGAAATGTCTTTTAGTAACAGTTATTACTTTCATCTGATATTCCTACCGGAAGTTTCCAGAAATTAAAGGTTTTGCAAAACTTGACCTAGTTCAATAATTGCCACTAATTAAAAAAAAAATCGGTTAGGAATATCAAATTTTTTAGGTAATAGTGAAAGTGTAATAAACGGCCGTCAATAAAATGTCCAGTTTTAGTACCAGTTATTCTTTCACCTGATCTTCCTTGCCGGAATGTTTCCAGAAATAAAAGTTTGTTGGCATATTTTAATATGCTATTCTAATATGTCTATACAAACAGCGCGGCGGACGATTTTTCAAAGTAGAAGGGCCACTGGCCCTTTAGCTGAGCAATGTCCATACTTTACATACTTGTATAGTTTCAAGTGACTAGTAACTGAAGTGTTACTTATCTTATACAAAAGTTTGCAAATCTGGTGCCCTTAATTTTAGAGCAGTGACATTGCTAAAACTAAAAAAAGTAGGGA
>JAMKCH010066394.1:0-26648 GCA_023653785.1 Ophioderma brevispina
TGTTTGTGCAAGATGCACATGGTAGATTGCACAATGGGCAGTGGGGAATTCCCCAAGAATGCTAAAATTAGAAAAGTGTTTATGTTTAGATCAAAAACATGCAGAACCTAGGGAAATTCACCAACAAAGTTATACATATATGAAGTGATGTAAATTCGGGTGATGAATTCCGATTAGTCAGTAGTGTAAGGTTATGGTTAGCATAAGAATGATGTAATGCATATTGTTAGAAAGGGGAATTATTGTGAGTAGTTAAAATAAATCACTGGAAGGGCTCTCTGCCAGCATCCTATTACTAACCAAGTAGCTAGAAGATAGCTTAGTTTTATCTGCATTTCGGAGCAGACATGTAAAAGTACTAGTGCCAGGATATATATTCCATGTGAGCAGAGTGCTGTATATTCTATGTCGTCTTTGAAGCCGAAAAAAAGTGTGGGAATCAACATAGGATTCCAAATTGTGGACGATGAAACGTGGTGGGTATCTTTGATCTGCTATTACTGGGGCTTTCTTATCGCGCGGGACTTAAGTACCCTTGTCGTCTGGAACTGTGGAACAGATTACCTTCAGGACTGAGAAGATTCGCTGGGGAATATATTCCCTGAGGAGTTTTGTATGAGCTTGTGCGCTGTCATTTTGGAGTCTTCGCTTGGAAAGCGGCCTATCATCGTTTGAACTGCAACGGCTCTTTTGACCATTAAGTATCAGTTATAAATGTGTGTTATTGTGTAATTTGATTTCGGTAATTGTTTTGGACATACCAAATCGTGAACCAATACAAATCATAAAATCTGTGTTATATATAAAAATTCAGATCACTTGGGGCTGAAGTTGTGCAGCCTCGACTGCTCCCAGTAAGCAAGACATGGTCAAGACGGCCGGAGATAGGCCAGAGCAGTGGTATTAGCGGCAATACGATGAAATGAGTCAAGTTGATTCCACTTCCATCCAATAAAAAAAAAAAAAAACAAGCAAAAAAACAAGGCCTAGCCTATAAGAATGAACAGGAAGTGTCCAGCATTTGTCCAGTTGCAACATTTTTTGGCAATTTGCCCCCTAACCTGTATAATATGACTGAACCACAGAAAGAATCAAGAAAAAGAAGGGATTTTTTTAAGGGCATGCGAGATTTGAGGAATCCCATATAAAGTGTCATGTGCAGTGTTTCTTACTAGATAGATACTCAAAAGATTCCGAACCTTGTACTGGGATACATAATGTCTTACAAACTGAAAAGAAAAGTGATTTATTTTGGCTTATATTTAATATAAAACATAAGATTTTTTTCAAAATAATTTATTTGCATATTCATCATCAGGATAGTGAACTCATTTGCATATTCTTTGAAAGAAAAATTTAGTAATTAAACTCATTTCAAGCTACTTTGGCAAAAATTTAAGATCTTGGGTCCATTACTCCATATGCCAAAAAATAGTTAGCAGGTCAAAGTTAGACCTGGTTTTAAAGAGTGCAATTTGTCCCACCAGAAAAGACATTTTCCGTTACACTAACGCTAGGTATTTTTGCATTATTTTGGAAATATTTAAAATTTGCTAGTTACTTCACGAAGAAAATGCGAATCTATCGAATTTAAGGCAAACTACTTCTTACATAGACCGGTTAGAAGTAACCAGTGTCCCGGCGTACTCATAGTCCGGGAACCAATGGTGAACAATAGGGCCATCGATTCAGTTGAACTCTTTACACACATTAGTTTTAAAACGCTTTATTCCTTTATCGTCTATGGACCCCGGATCTATGGCTCCCACCGGACTCTCATCTGCTTTCACACCGGGTCTAAACTTTAACCCTGTCTAAACTTTTTGTGCATACGGTCCTTGGTGTCTTGTTCAGGGGTTTCTCAGCTTTAATCCTGGAATCATCGAATTTTTGAATTGCCTCAAAATCCGAAGACAAGTGTGGATTTTGATTAGCCCCAAAGAAATTTTATCATTCTGTTATAGTTGTAGCACTATATTCGGGAATTTTGCTTCTATTTCGGTGAAATGCTTAAGTGGATGGCCGCACTGATCGTGTGCAGCAGCCGGCTATCGTCAGTAGCAGAGATCATCTACAAGTAGATTTAGAGCCCGAGCAACACAATCAGTCCGTTTTTTTTCGAGACATGACGCGAAGTTTTCTGCGAATGCGCACGCAGCAAATATTGCGTAATATAATGCTTCATTCAATGTGCGCCGAAATTGAAAACAAAAGTGTCCTTGCGCTGTTCTTCCCATCACCTCTCTCTGCAATTTACCCGATATTGGCGGGATGTCAGCGCACCAAACAGGCCTTAAAACAAGATAGAGGCAGGAAAATAGAATAATTCAGCCAGTTGTTTCATGCACTAATGTAAAGACAGACTCCCCACTCACCAACAAGCCCAACCGGGGGACACAATATATGTAAGTGGCAAATCATCACTCACTTATGTATGCCAAGGATACCCCAGAGATAGACTCAAGGAACCTAAAAAAAGAAAAAAAAGCGCCTCCTCAATTGACCTGTTAAGCTCCGCCTGCTAAAGGCCCAGGACACAATTACGTAACAAGGGTAATAATAACCCAATTTCTCCAATAACAATCATCATCATAAGAGTCTTTAGAGGCAAGACGCCCCAGCGGTTGTTTGAATCCAGGAACTAACCAACCTCTCGTCTAGGAGAATTTTTGAGGCCGCAGCTTGTAGTTTGATTCAGTCCACTGCACCGCAGCACATGCTTCACCTCAACTGCCCGGATCCTCTCCTCCTCCGACATCGATTCGTCCACCACTGCAAACAATTGTCCCTTTTAGTCGCCTTTTACGACATGCAAGGAAACACATCGTCCATTTTAACCCCGAACCCGCAGGTGATTAACCATCAATAAAAACACAAAATCCATACTAAATTTCTGTTAGGGGATCAAGCTTAACCTCCAATGATTTATAAACAACAATGGTTTATGTTGCAGCTATATAAACACATAATTAAAATGGTCAAGGAATCTAAAGCTAACAATTAAAAACAAAAACCCAAAAAACAACAATTTATCAATTATATAAATTAAAAAAACAGCTCAGATGATCTAAACAGTTTCACGGCACTATACAAAGTCAACCAATATCATTATGGAGCAAGCAGTCGGCTAATTGGACAGATGTCCATTTAGTCGCCTCTTACGACATGCAGGGAAACACAGCAGGCCAATTCTACACAACAACCCCAACCCCAGGGGTGCCCCTTTAGTTAGTCCCTCTTATACAATGTGCAGGGGAACACATCGGCCCAATTCTTAACCCCGAACCCGCATTGGGAACTCTGCTAAATGAAAGTGAACGCGACTGATTAATTTGGAAAAATACAAAGTATTGCTTATCATAAAGACAATGATCACAGACTTTATGACAAAATGACGTTCAAAATGGATTGTCAATATCGTCAATAGGTTCATTACCAATCAATAACACATCAATAACCTCATTTTGAGTATGTAACAAATCTGTTTCACACAATCTTACAATGTAACCACTGCAAATCGTACAACCCGAATTTGTACTCTCGTTTTGACGAAGTATCTTTTGTCTACAAGATCAGCATTTTTTGATGGAATTGGAACATAAACACTGCAAATAACCAGGCTTTATTTTATTTTATAGGGGGGGGCTTCATGACAGCCAACTCCACAGAAGGGCCACAAACGCCCGTGTTGTTCACGTTTGTTGTTTGCTGTCTCCGACATTGCCTATGTTGTTCCCGATGTGTTAACGATTTTTTTGGGACAGGCCTTGTAGAATAGAGACACTAGGGACCACCAATTGAGTTTCTTCCCATTTCTTGTCGGAATTTAATTGTATGAAGATCTTCCAATCCAATGTCTCTTTCCATTTCCCACACCCCTATGAGGCGCCATTTAATTTGCTGTCTCAGATGAAACTGGGAGAGAGATCGTCCTAACAAGGGAGGCAAGAGACAATTTGCATGTGTCGCAGGTCGTGCGAACCCCACTGAGAAAGGCGTAGTAGGTAGTCGTCATATGTTCGGTGTCTAGTTAAATGCATATTATTCTCTCAAAGATTTATAAGGGCTTCTGGAGCGGACGGGGTAACCTTTATTAGTAGTAAGGTCACTTGGACCTTGTTGGGAGTTTACGGGGTGGAGGATCCCAGCCTGGCCGCGCTTGGGGGGTCTACGGGCTGGTCTATGTGCGCCTTTTACCGGCGGGGGTGTTCCTATCGCCTTTGGGACCCCCCCTGCTTTACCTTACATTACCCGGAAGTAGTATCGATTTTGATATCAATGAACGGCCTTAATTTTTGTCATTGTCCGCCGGAAATTTCAGCTTCCAACAATTTCTTTCCCAAGATAAGAACAAAATATGCCGTTTTAATGTTTACCATCAATTTTAGCAAGTAGTGAATAGGGCGGGGAAGTTGCATTAAATCGCTTCTACTATAAAAAAATGAAAAGTTTATTTCCCACGATACGGTTGTGTAAAGGTATGCACTGCCCAAGGCTCTCATCTCGCTAGAAACCCACGGTCACATAAATAGGAACACACCTTTGAAAAATCCTTTTCACATAGAAAGAGGACATTTTGATCGAAAGCTATATTAGTGCAAAGCTTTAGAATGTTCACATTTTAGGACACATTTCATGTGAAATCTTCTCACTCTGCACCTTTAACTTTACCATTCAAGAATGTAGAGGTGTATTTTAAGCCCTTTCTGAAAACATGACTCTCGTACTGTATATGTTTAACTATGCTTTTGAATATCATCAAAATACTCTCATTGAAACACAAACAATCTAAAAGGTGTGTAATACCCCAATTAGTTTGGGGCTAGTTCTACTAATTTCCAATTACCGATAATTATCAATTTTTATAACATAGTCGAATGGTAAACTCTTTTGTATATCTTTCCAGTTTTGTCTGAATACTGCTCACTGGTTTGAAAACAGGCTATTGTGGCAAACGCTACCTCAAATACGTCATCCAAGTTGCCTGATCGTTGAAGCAGGTTTACCTTGAAAGTTGAATGAAATGTCTTCACTACAAAAGCTTTTGGTCCTAATTCTGTCTGTTGTTGTTCAAAATTAATTAATACAAATATTTGTCGGTATTGTTTTAATTACCCGATCTTTTATCATCTGCAAAGTGTTTTCCTATACTCATATTAGAATAGTAACTTAGCACTTGGCCCAAACTTAAATGTTGATCTTCAGTGTGTCTGACACAAAAGCCTTAGATTAATAACCAATTACAGATGAATGATTTTGACGATTTCCTAGTTCTGGTATCGACCACTTGATAGAACACACCACAGCAACACACAAACCAACAACACATGTAATCCATTGAAATAAAACGTGGTTACGTCAACATTAGACAGATGTTCAATTGTTAGCAAGACATTTCCTTTCCCTCATTTGTCCAAAGATAGTTCTCTATAAATGTTAATATTTAATTGACATGGTTAATACCAGCGTTATTGAAACAAAATAAAGACAAGAATAAATCAATAGACTGAGAATAGAACTAAGCATCATACGTACAAATCATGTGTGGATTGTGTATCCATCAGTCAAACTTGGAACGACTTAAATTGTTGAGCACTTACCGAAATTGGCCTTTTCTCAAAACCAATGAAGCAATCGTTGAAATTTGAACAGTATGTGGATAAAAGGATAGGCTTTACGATTACAGCAATTTTTAAACACAATAATTTTGAAACAAGCACACTCTTATTTACCTCGAGTGCTTAAAATATTTCCCCGCCGAATATCGCTATCACTACATGACAACTAAACCTGCACCAGTCCACCCTTCATTTTGGCCATCACTAGCTCGCCAAAATAATGTTAACTCAAGAAAAATGACTCAAAAATTTACTTATCTAATCACATGCAAAAATCCCTGAAAATTCACTAAATTTAGTAAAATATGATGAAAATTTACTCAATGTGGCAACACTAATTTTGAAAAATCATGTGATCACAATTTAAATTTTGGGACCCATACGGGGTCTGAAAGCGGCGAAAGATCGAATTTTACGATTTCCCATTTTCCCAAGAGATTTAAACAGGCTTGCAACCCAAAGAATTACCCACTGTACAACTATAACTAAAAAATCACCCAAAATCTAATCATTCCGAGAACTTCTCAGCCCACTTCTTCCACCAAGTTACAACATATACAGGTTACAAGAACTCCAGAAAAACTGTACACAAGCCTTGAGGGAAAATTTCATAACTGGGCAATTGATGCTTAATTAGAATATTTACACCCAAATCTATCAGTTGAGAACTCATCAACCTTCTTCTTCCATCAAGTTTCATCATCGTAGCCCTTACAGCACTCCAGATAATTGTAGCACAATTTTTTACATTTTCTTTGCAATAGTTGCCTTTTGTTTTCCCTTGACCTTATTTTCCCCTGCACCCCTGACAGACCCAGGGGGAGACCCTGGGGGAATGAATGACATTGTTGAGTAGGGTGTATCACCCCTCCTACAATATACCAAAGTTTGCCTACTCTAGCCCAACACAATCCCCAGAACAAAACAAAATAAAAAAAAAGGGACAATATTTGCCCCCCCCCCACCCCCCCCCCCCCAACATTTTTCCGTTAACATTTTACCACGACATCCTGACAACGGACGTACATACGGACGGACACAACTGACGAGCCCCATTTATAGTCCCCCCCCACCGAACTATCGTTCGGCGGTGACATTACAGCACCAACTAAGAGGATTGCATTTATATGGTACACGCTGTATTTCCATTTGGAGTATTTTACATTCAATTCAAATTGATGCCATGGTAAAACAGAAAGTGATAAAGGCCTCTAATCTTTCAGGAAATGATGTTTCCAAGTTCCAATGATTGCCATCCATTAAAATTTGTGATGGGAAACATATCTTTTGGAAAAGCACCCTCGCAGTCCCATTTTAAGCTAAAACGGCACTTTCAAGATAACAAAGACTATGGTTGAGATAAGTAGCATGGAATGCTTCCTAATACACTAAACATGTATTACTACCCAAAAATTAAATGATTGAACCAAAACATACTGGGTTCTGTCAAAACAGTTTTTTCGAAATTTGGGCGGCCTTTTGGTTTTTTGGCAGCCTGGTTTTAAGGAAGAAAAAGCACTTTTTCTCTTTAAAAAGGGGCGAGGGTGGATAAAGTTTAGTAATTTTTCTGGTGATACAGACATACATACCTACATACATACCTGCATACATCATACATAATACATACATACAACATACATTGGTAAAAGCACCTATTCATGCAGCTCTAGGGCTATGACATACTACCACATGCTGGCAAAGGGGCATAAAAACGGTAAAGGCATTTGCCGCAAAGATTTCTCGTGAAAAGCATTTTTATTTTGAAGTATCAGCAGCACACCAAAGTTTGCAAATGGAGCGTGGGGAAGAGCCACTAATCATTTGTAGATAATTGCACATAACTGAAGTTGACTCTCCCCCCAACTGGTCAACAGTGAATAGTGGCAAAAAGGGGTAATGTTTCCATATGATCTGAACTATACTCCTCTAATATCAAAAAATTAATCCATTTGATAAAGAGGGAGAGCCAAATTTATCATCATGATGACTCATGTACTCATTGTTTTTTTACTGAATTAACCACACTAACATATCCTTTACTGTTTCACTGTTGTCGGGATTTTTTTTCCCGTGCGCCTTTGTAACCATAATAAGCTATTATTCAAGCAAAGGCTGCTTCAGGAATTATTTCCACCAACACATCTCCCCAGGATGTCAAAAAATAATCTATCCTCCACTGTGTCCATTCAACTCCAAGAGCACAAGGACTTATAATACTGTACAATTTGCACTGTATTTCCCGAATGTCAACAAGCTTGTCAAGCTCATTATGCGCTCATCCAAGACAATCTTTTCGTCCCTGGAGACATCAAATGGGCACGCAGTATTAGCGCAAACTTCGGAATGGTCCCACAAGGTTCTGTCCTTGTACCCAGTCTCTTCAAACATCTACGGCTCAGATATGCCAACAGGGAGATTGTTCGCAGTACTCCTACGCAAAGACACGGCCCTTGGAATAGCTCTTACTCTTTGAGTCCTTAGAAACAGTGGGCTGCAGAAGACCTAATCACTTTTAGCCAATCTTCCACCACCGAATTGGGGGGCACTTGAAAACTCAGCAAATCCAAGACCGACAGCTCTGTTTTTCCCCACCTGTCCAATCGATTTCAAAAAGAGAACTAAACTCACTCTCATGAGAACACTGTCACATTACCCAACACCACCGATACCTTGGCGTCACAATGGACCGCATCCTACTACTTTCAATCACACACCAAGGCAGTCGTCTGCCAAGAACGCAGTCTCGTGTCAACCTCCTCAGAAGGCTCGCAGGAACTGGATGGGGTGCAATCCTTTGACACGCTTTACATACATCAACTGTTTTTGTCCTTGGCATACTCCACTGCTGAATACGCTGCACCAGTAATGGAGTTCACAGCGTACATCCCCCTCACACAAGATAGGTCGTTCCTGTAATATGCAATGATGACTTGTTAGTGTTGCCTTTTTGGCAACGCCTGTAGAATACCTCCCAATTTTGTCTGCAATAGCTCCTGCAATTCTTAGGAGGAACCTTCAGACGATCAAGCTCTCCAGAAGTGATGAACTGGTAGTCTAATCCCACCACCAACAAACCCTTTGATTATCAGAGATTCCACGGATCACTTTGCTACCCAATCCATGACACCTGCAGTCACAGTATCCCTTCGATCATCTTGGATCAATGACGATTGTTGAGCAATGGTCAATCCTCTACTTTGAACCTAAGCAGTTTGTTGACAGCCAATCTAGCACGCCCAAAGCTGTGACCTTTATAGGCAATCATGGTCCAACCTCAATCAACAAGACTCAGAACTGGCGCGTTGGTAGTACAAAGAACTGCCTTCACAAGATCGTAGTAGAACCATCACCAACTGCGATTGTGGCAGAGCCAAAAACCATTAGCCACGTCATAGATGACTGTGAGGTTTACAAGTCCCCAAGAGGAGATCCCCCCTGATCAACCTGGATGATGAAAACTATCAGCTGGTTAAAAGACGATCTGCCATCCATTCTGTGGTTTTTGGGACTTGCCAAAAGAAGCACGAACGAACGTAATTTAGATAAATTTGACTAACATAATCTTAAAGGGATGATTCAGCGCTTTACTAAATCCGAAACAATCGAAAACATCATCAAACTCCATATTTTTATATTTTTGTTACTGGCATGGATATGTAACATAACCTCATGGTTGCTTTAAATCCGTGTATTAAGACAAGGCAGTACCTGGTGTATCGGATTCTGTAATATCTATACGTGCATATCAAATTCCGCTTTGAGATCAAAAAAAGCCTTTTTTTCCACCCGTGAATATTACAGATTTCAGCGTGAATATTGTGCACCATGTCATACGTTTTGACTTCAAACACAAACAATTATTCATCATGCCTTCCTTTATTCTGGTACTGGGTAAACCGACAATCATCTATTTAGTTGCAGATTTTGAGACGCCATCGCTGATAGTCTATTTGTGGGACACGGTATGACAAATTTCCTCAAATACTTCATTTTTTTCACTATTTGGTGTTTTTTGCCCAAAAACGCTATAAGGCATTGTAGCACACTTATCCCTGATTTAATAAGATAAAAACATACTTTCCCATTTTTCGATTCTCCTCGCATTATCCTGCTAAATCCCTTTACTTCCTGTTCTGTCTTTGGGGTACACAAAAGAAAATGTGCTTTAAAAAAGGGGTCATAAATAATTCATCTCTTGACTACAGTGGGGGTCATTACAAAATGGTCCTGGGTCTTATCCACATATTTATGACCCACCGTTCCAAAGAAAATGACAGCCCAAATCACAGTGAGGAGAACACAAATAAAATCACTATTTCAAAGTCTTTTTCAAAACCATTCAGTGACATTTCATTAGATAGACTCACATCACAATTATTTATGAAGTGAGCTGTAAGTTCCGTCACACACAAAACATGATAAGCCTCTAACACCTGTAGTACCCTAAGGACTAGTTGAGGGGTCTGTACCAAGAAAGCATAAATACGGTCCCCCTATTTACAGTACAACACATGAGTGCTAATTGGGTCATAGCTGTCATTCCAGCACCTAGGGCTGTTGCCAATGACCTCCTCATATTTGGCTGCAAATTAGACACAATGCGAGGTAATATCCTGACATGGGGTGGAATGGTTAAAGAAGCAATTTGGCAATTTTTTTTGAAGAGCTCCCCAATTTTTTCAAAAATTTTGAGATTTATTTAACACGGTTGCGATTGGTACCTGTCTACTAAACTATGCCTTGTGAATGGTTAAGTCTAACATGCCTATTGGTCGCAAACGAAGGAAATTTTGTAACGAAGGAATAATTAATATCGGAGATCTCCGATAATCTATATTCAACGGCTGCCTGGAACCGGCCTTCCAATCTGAATCGAGCCATGAAATTAGCACCATGTACATAGCTAAACGCTCATCCTCTTTGTTTTTAAATTGTTAGGAAAGTCAAGTTAGAGGTCATTTTCTTGGAGGGTGGCACTATTCCATCAAGGACGGACCATAAACATACACTTAGCATTTCCAGCTCTGCTGCCGTTAAGTACAATCTGGATCCCAATTCGAATTACAAAAATCGCTCATTTGATATAATCTCATTTTTTTAGTAGCATTTTCCGTTTCGCGGGTGTAGTTTTCTAGACATTACCAGCATAACTGTGCAAAATATCAAATTTTGAAAATTGGGGCGCTCTCAAAAAATGTGCTAATATTGCTTTAAGTACAGTTATTATTTCCAAAACCCAAAGTTCACATTCAATTCCTTTGCCACTTTTGTGAGAAGTGCTACAAATGCCTCATAACACAACAAACTTGGAACGATGTTTTACACAATTAAAGGGGAATTTCGTGATTCCACAACCTCGACCTAGGCATAGCCGAAGGGGGGGCGGCCCCGACAATTGTGTTTCGTCGGTACAATTACATTCCGTCGTACATTTTGCTTAGATGCGTTGTTTTCATGTTTGTGATGCATTATGTTTAGCATAGCTAACATGCAGCAGTCCTCACGGGAATATGTGAATTTCCAATACATGAAAGACTTGATCATTATTTTCGTTGCCCACGCCCCCAAAAATTGGGGTTAACATTTATGTCGGTACATACAGTTGTCGTACTTCACTCCCGCCGACGCTACCGCCTCCAAACTCCTGGCTAAACGCCACTGCAAACTCTTCCCCCTGACTTACTTACTTTAAATAACCTTTGGCCTAAGTCTAGTATGCGTGTTAAATCTTACGTGCATAGTGGCTCTACTCTAGAAGAAATTCCCAATTTCGTATTTTCTGTCGTAAACGACAAAATTACTAACAACAATTATCCTATGGGGCAGCGTGATACGAACATTCGCGTATAACATAACGCAAGGTCGAATCAACTGAAATTTTGGAAATAACTGTGTCTTTGTATGATATCTAATGAACCCCTAAAAAAAAACCAAAATAATGGTGCTGGGATCCATGCATGCTCACTTTACAAAATTGAATTAATCATTATATTTACTTGTAAGCTCTTATCTGGGGCATACTGCCGCTGGAAAAAATGGAGAAAATATAGAATTGGAATCAACTCACTCTCAATATAGGGGCCCTAAAATTGGCCCCTTGCACTGATGTAAGCTTATTTTTTTCAGTTTTATGACCCTCCCCCCTGCCCCATGAAAAGTTCCTTTACACAAACCTTTTTTTTTTACCTTTGATATTTTAAGCCAGCAGAACTTAGGCAATGAGAAACAGTATGTAAAAAAAATTTTACACCCGTCCTTGATTTTTTGGACCCCCTCCATGTGGGTCCAGATGCAAATGATGGAAAATTATGGGACCCGCAATGTGGCTGCATACGGTGGTAGTTTTTTGCATATGATAGAGTATTCCTCTTAATTTTTTAAAACTAACATTTAAAAAAAAATGTTAGGCAACATACAGGTAAGCCTTAATAAGAGCTCCAAGTACTTTGAATAATGTCTAAATCAATTTTGGCAATTTACTCAAATAGGACCAGTAATCCAAGATGGTGATTGAATAAAAGCATCTTTATTCAATATAGGCAGCCATGTTGCCATCCTATTGAGTATCCCTATTTCATTTCCTTTCATTGCTGAGAAACAATCCCTTCAAAGTCGCAATGTTGTATTTGTGAGCACTTTTGCGTGGCAATAACAAAGGTCAGGAAAGTGTGTTTAGTAAACTTTCTCTGCGACCATTAAATCGTAATGGCTGAAATTTGAGCAAAATGTTAGAGGTCTTGAAATGACCCCATACACAATGTTGTTTATGCCTTTTCTTATCAAACTGATACATTTGGTATCAATTTTTTTTTGGGAATGTGGACTTCATTGTCCTTTGTCTAGAGAAGTTTTCACTGGTGATAACTGAATATATGAAAATATAAGAATTCCCTTTTCATTTTCAAATACAGATTGAAACCTTCAACTTCATTAATCTTTTCCTGGAAATGACAAGTGCACGCGTGGTCAAAAAAATGTGCACTTGCCCAGATTAGAACCAGCAACCTCCGTATTACTCACAGCGCACCTTTACCACTTAGCTAACAAGCCAGGTTAGTAGATGAGCAATCGATTGTGACTTTTGAGATAAAGTATTTCTTGGAAATTAGGGCGCTGTTTTCATATTAGCGAAGTCCTTATATGCCATCAATGCCTTCGTTTTTGAGATAGCACATCTTACCTCAGTACTTTTTACATCTGAAAGTTTTTGTGTTTGGCAAAACTGCTATCTGTTAAGTTACGTGTCATTGCTCTCAAAATCTCATTATTTTAGTGCAAAATATGTAACTTTCAGATCCAAGATGCCAGTCCCTCTTCTAAAAAAACCTGAAAATCTGTGACGAAGTACTTTGGGATTATTTTTTCATCACTAACCGACCACTTTAAATGATCATTATCATCGCAAAAACATGTCCCCAACAGTTTTTTATAGACTATTTGGCACAATCCCCGAAATGCATCTTATTCGGTGCCCATTTCCATCCGGAACTTGTACCAGAGGGCATGTTTACAAAAGCTTTGTTCGTTCGCGTCGCTGAAACCTGCCTAAATTACAATTCAAAGTACCTTTTCATGTTAAGTTAATCTTACAAAATGTTAGAAGAATATCTATGGAACAAAAAACAATCGAGCCGGTGGTTTGAAATCCCTACAAAACGTGATATTTTCGATCGTAATTGTGCCCTAATTGTCACCTACCTGCCGGACGATTACACAATTCTATAGTGCAACGTCACAAGATAGCGGGTAATTTTTGCCTGGTATTTCGTTAGGCTCCTACCGTATATTTTTAGCCGACCTGAGGCTGGTATAAGTTCCCGGAGGAAATGGGCCCGAATGAGATGCATTTCGTGGATCGCGCAAATAGTCTTTCCTCCATTACGTGTGGGTGACCCGTTCCAAATTTCCTGCACTTTTTCAGGTAAGGTTTTCTGAAATCTTGTCAACTTTTAACATTGGCCAAACTTTGCTTTATATGCAACCCACTATGTTCATCACTGAATACAGCAAAATACAAAACTAAACTTATATCACAATGATGGTTTATAGAAGATGCTAATATTTTCAATGTTAAACTTCATATCAGGTTACGCGCCAAGTTACGCGCCCTCTATGTGTGGTCCAATTTTAGCTACTTTGCAGCTAGGCAACAATTTGGGGCCTATTTTTAAAATGCGACCAAGAACTTCTATACTTGTTTTGTGTATTGTTGCAGCAAGTGCCAATAACTGATTATATAAATAGCATTAAAAAGTTTTTCTAGTGCCAAATCACAATTTATAGGCCTGCAAAATCACGAAAATCAATTCGCAGATAATTCAAGGGCGATATTTAACCCCCCATAAAATTTTTATAAAACATAAAAATTCCTTTTTTTCTTCAAGATTTGGTTAGACCTAGTCTATTAGTAGTCACAAGAAAAGCGTTCGCGAACCACAAGTTCGCCTGGTTGCGCAAATCCACTTGCTGTAATGATTAGTTTGGCAAATGAATGATTAGAAAGAGAACAAATGCACTGGAGAACAGTTTTATACAAAATTACTGAGTTTGATATAAAATTGGATCGATTAAGCCCAATTCATTGGTCGAGCTATGAGTTTCAAAATACTGGTCGCGACGCCTTCGAGCCAATTATTTTAAAACTCAGCGCGACCAATTAAGATTGGGCGAAAATTATCCAATTTTATCATGTTTTGAGGAGTCCAGTGTGTGAAAATATCGGGCATAAATCGGGCATAGTGTTAGCCAGCAGAGCATTTAAAAAAAGTGTACCAAAAGGTATGAGAAATACATCGCGGGCCGTTGGACATCTAGTGTCATCTGCCCTTGCGATGTGTGAATGGGGTTAAAGGTGACATGAGGTCACCAAGAATACATGAGGTCAGAAGGTCACATGGGATCACCAAGGTCACATGGGGTCACCAAGGTTACATGGTGTCACAAATGTCATATCTGGTCACAAGGTCACATGGGGTCACAAATGTCCATGGGGCCCAAGGTAATATGGGGTCACAAGGTCCATATGGGGTCACAAGGTCACATGGGGTCACAAAGGTCACATGGGGTCACTGAGGTCACATGGGGTCACAAAGGTTGCATAGGGTCCACAAAGGTCACACAAGTCACCCCACCCGCCCGTACCCGGACACACCCCGCCTACCCCTACACACCCCACCCTACCCCGACCACCCCACCCTGCCCCCCCCCCCCCACTCCCCGACAACCCACCCCCTCCCCTGCACACCGATTTGTGAATGGGCAAGGGATGGTTAGGTCAGCAGTCATGGAAAGTACAATTCGCATGGGTCACAAAGATCACACAAGTCACCAAGGTCGGCAAGAAGTCACAAGGCGCAAGAAGTCAACGTCAGGTCGCAATAATCACCAAGGTCACCCAAGTTCACATGAGGTCACCCCGCCCTCTCCGACGCCCCTTCCCCCCCGACGCCACCACCCCGCCCCACCCGATTGCACACCACCCTACCCCTCCCTACAACAACCCAACCCCCTCCCCTAGCGCACCCCACCTCAACCACTTACACCCCCCCCTGCCCCTCCAGATGATGCACACACAAGATGTATGGTATAGTAGTTTTTCATGTAGAAAAGGAATCTTGCCTATCCGATGTACCATTATATTCAATACAGCAATTATGCATATTTAATTACAGCTCTTTGCATACCTAAGCTGCATGTATCGAACTTCAATGGCAAAGAATACGCACACCATAATGGGTTTTGTCGTGCAGTGAAGGAATTTTGCATATCCGATTGTACCGTTTCAAAATGACAGTGCAAAAACTATAGAGATTACGTTTGATTTTTTCCTATCAATTAGCTCATTGGCATATTTAATTTGCACGAAATTTGCCCAATCTAATCAGTCGAGAACTCTTTAACCCGCTTCCCTCCCCCAAGTTACCTCTTATACGCCTACGGAACTCCAGATCAACTTGCACACAAGCCTTGCCGGAAAGGGTTGTCCTTTTGACTGGCCAATAAGCTAATTTAATATTTCCTGAATATGGCAAATAATAGAGCCAAAACCTACAAATAATATTTTTGCACCCCCTCACTTTATCATCCTACCAAGTGTGAAGTAAATCGGGAATAGCGTTTAGCCAAGCACGAGGATTTCAAAAAAGGTTAACCGAAATGTCTGAAAAAATATGCAAATAGCTAATTAAAATTCATGAATATGCAAATAATGCGCCAAAAGCCCTAACATAATATTGTCTGCACCTCTCTTATCCTATCAAGTTTGAAGTAAGTCGGGTGGATGCGGTTAAGCCTGCAGATCATTTTAAAAAAGGGTTACCTAGTCATACGGACGGACGACCGACCGAACGGACGGACATACGGACGGACACACAAATGTTTGGACTAGTATGTGTCTCCATGAACATTCGTTCAGGCGACACAAAATGCTAAGATGCTACATCAAATGTATGGTCTTCTGAAAAGCTCTCTTTTTGGGCTGAGTCAATAAACTTGAGCGCCCGTACTTCGAAATTAAATGGGAAATTTGTAATTTTTCCTTTTGGACCTCCCTCTGTAGCACCATAAAAGGTCCCTTTGCCTGTACTTGAACGAATCTGAGAGGGTGGGTTTTCCACACACCTGGTGTTCTTGGCATGGAATTACCCAGGATGCCTCGACTCAGCTCAGATCCTATCTATGTCGACTATTGTTTCGGCTATATCCTTCTATAGACAGCGGCGCTTACAAACACCATCATGAGATAGGCATACCCACTCAGCGGAGCACAACTCGAGCGGATTCTAATAAGACCATAGAGACACGGCGAAGAATCTTTTGTCAGATTTGCTACACCTCTCGGCAATGCGCAAAAACCTAAATGCATTTCAGCGCAATGCCAATTTTTTCTCCAATTCTAAAGGAACCCAGATACCAAAAACCGCCCAAAAACGGCCCAAACACACCCAATTTTGGGAATCGCTATGTACGCAGCCCATAGCCACCCACTACCCACGTACCTCCACCCAAATATCACTGAACATATGACAAAACTGCCACCCCTGGAGTGACATTAGCACATACGAACTCGAGACGTCCCATCATGTACCTATCAACCCTTCGCTTGCGATAGCGCGAGGGTAACAATTAATCCTTGATTTCTAACCATGGTCTCCATGAACGCTCTCGTCAGCACACGTTTAGGGACATTAAAGCCTCACCAGCCTTTTCATTTCAGTCTGGGCGGACTTTGGTCAAGAGATGATGTTGTGGTGCTACCATTTTCATAGTGGTGCTGCTGGTGTGCAAGCTTGCTTGCGTGTGATTCTGAGTTCAGATGCGGATCCGTCTGCGCATTTGCTGCAGATAGTGAAACAAGTGTTGGGGTTTTGACTCAGTCGTTGATGGGACCTGGCCGGTGCCGTACTACCGCACAAGTGGGCTACTGGTGGCGGGGTGCGACTCCCTGCGTGTAAGCAAGCTGTCTGAATTGCGTGGTGTTTGTCCATGATGCTGGTCATAAGCCTGGGCTGAATATTTTTGTGTGTCCTGCAGAATTGCGGTGAGTGGCTTGACATTGTAGGTGAAGGGGGGATTTTCCACGATGATGTAGATGATGTTGACGTTGGTAGAATGTGTGTACACATGGATGAGTGGCTGGGTAAACTGTCGCGTTGTGTAAATCCTCAGTGTGTAAGCACAACTTGAACTTGGACGGAATGATGAGAACTCGCCTGCGGTACCATCGCAGCTGTAGCGACGATCGGGGCAGGGGATGGCGTGAAGGCAACTGCTTGCGGTGGCTGTTGAATACTGGTGATGCGGGCGGACGCAAACATTGCAAGATGTCTGATAAGGCTGAGTGCGTAGCTGATGGCCTTCTCGGATGAATCTAGAATTATAAACTCATCGATGCACTCGTCCCAGCCAAGATGATAGGGATTCAGCAGCTGATTTGTTAGTGGAACTCTGGATAATCAAGAGAAAACAAAGAAAAACATCACCGGTTGGCGAAGCAGAATCTATTATATCCTTCAACTTCAATTAGAAATATATGCCCTACTAGGACGAATTACAATTGCAAGCAAATTAGATCCTCTTTTTTCGGGATGACATTTCGTTACGGATCGCATGCCAGTACAGCCTTCATAAACACATTTTCTTTTTATTAGGTTGTGATAAAAGGCACTAATTTAGAAGAAAAAGTCCCCTGTATAAATCCCATAAGGTATTTCTAATCTCTTTTTAAAAAGTTTATTTTGTCAAAGTGTAACTTATTTGGTGCTAAAATTTACAATGTAAATCCCAATTCAAACACAATTAGCTAACAGATGCCAACATTGGGAAGGTCAAAAAAAGGGAGATTTTGCAACTGAGCATTTGGCGGTCAAAGACCGAGTCCCCTCACTGTCGGGGCTCCAGGGGCAACGGCCGGTCTCCAGGGGCAACGCCTCGGTGGGGGTCAAGGGGGCAAAGCCCAAAGCTCCTGTATTTCTATTACTTAAAGCACCTTGGAGCCCTTAAATACAGACTCCAACTTTGGATGCAGCTTTCATATTCCCAGACCAAAAATCGTTATTTTGACCCAAGAAATTACATGAAAAGATTAATGTAAATGCCACACTGCAAAAGCTCATAGCGTGAAAACTAAGCTACCTATTACATTGGACTGCATCATGAAGCTATAGCTGTTTAAAAACAGCTTTCAGAAAAATACAGCGGTCTACGGAACCGCTAAGTGTCGTCTGACCACCTGACCCCTAGATAGCCAATGACCCCTAAGGACCTTTGACCCCAACTACATAGGGGTCATCATGTGTGCCCCTACCCAAAATGGACAGAGCTCCGCCGTCCAACAGCCCCATTTAAGAACTTACTGTCACTAGAACTAAGTCCATCTGAGATTTTGGATTCGTGCTAAACTATCCCTACAATCGAGTCGCCAGACAAAATTTCCGCCCGTTGGTAGACACATTTGTTTTTCGCTATTTTAAGTATTTACCCACCACTCCGCCTTGTTAGGCTCATCGAGCCACCCTTCCTAGAAACGCAATAGTGATTCATTAAAACACCTGTTCGATAATCATAATTGAGTGATACATTCGCCAAATGCCTTCATTTCCTGGCCGTTGGAGACCCATTTTCGCTAATTTACCGCCTTGTTATGCTCGATGTTGGCACATCGAGAACACTTAACTGGAACTTACCAGTTTGTCATAGGCGACTTAACCACCTGGTTACGCCCTTTCATAATGTGCCCAGGGACTCTGCTAATGATCATCATGGTGTCTTGGCTCTGAAATACAAAGACTTCACTTGGCCTTGGCTTGTTACTGACTTGATCTTCCCGAGATAATAAGTTCTTTTGAGTACAGATGTCTCCAATGCAGTATACATCCCCTGTTTTTTAAAAAAACATTTTACTATTTTACAGACATATCCATTACAAAGAATGGTTTACTTTCCCCATGTCATTGAGGAGTTTGACAATTTCATTGCATGTCCAATCTCCTACCTGGGAGTCCTCTTCTAGTATGACTTTACTGTTCACTTTGAGTTTCTGACAAATCTTTGTTGAAAAGGTTTCCAGTTTCTTTCCCAAAAACATCCCCCCCGAAAGCCCCCCCAAGAAAAAAAAAAAGAAACTCTTCTGTTGGAGTCACAGGCATGTCATGATCACTCATCGTTGTGACCTATGCTAGATTTGATTATAACTAGAGAGTGTTATCATCTTGTTTAAAATGTCGCTGTTGATTCTGGTTCTTTTCTAAGATCATTACATAGTTTCGTTGCATTCTCAATTTGTCTAAACCTAAGAATCAACCATGTTACTCATACTTACCTTTTTCGAAGTACAGGATATTGCATCACATATCCTTTTTTCTTGTGCCCCTACAATCTATGGAGTCTCCATCATGAGTCGGATTATTCCAATGCCAGTCAACTCCTTAAAGACTTTGATATTGCTTGTAAGGAGGTCTTGACAAATTGCCCCTCCAATAGAAAGACAGAGAACTGTTAAACATCGCCCTTGCTGGTATGTTGAACAAGTTGAATTGGTGGCGTATGGAGAGACGCGTTGCGAGAGGAATGCGCAAGAGTAAATCTGCAGAATACCTTCGAACTATATTTGCCTGCCAAGAAAACAGTAGGAACTGTGTCAAATCAAAACTGTATATTCAAAGACAACTTAAAGACTGTAGCAATTCAGGACATGTATCATATCGTAAATAACTCTGAACAAAAATGGACAAACCTGTGCCTGACACTGATGTCCTTTCTCTTCTTGCTAATAAATTTGGCAAGTTTTCATAGTAAGTCAACAAAGATTCGTGATGAAGTTGACAATCTTGGTACAAATAAAATCAATTCAATGTGTCTGTCGACGATCACAGGTGTTCATGTAGAATTTTAATCACGTGAATTCAAACACGTGTCTGAGGCTGAAATGCTAACTATTGTAAACAAGTGTCCTAACAAGGACAAGTCATGTTCGTTAGATATTCTGCCACATGGCATTTTAAAAAACAACATCTTCTGCACTATTACCATGTCTAACCCGCATAGTAAATCTTGTCTTTATGCTGCATGGTGTCTTTTCCATCAAACTTTGTCCAAGGCATTCATACACCTGTGTTGAAAAAACCCCGCTTGATAAGAATATGTTGAGCAAATTATAGACTGTGTTGCTAACTTGCCTCTCATTTCTAATTGATTGAGAAAGGTTGTCACTTCACAGATACTTGATCATATTAACAATCATGAACTTTCAGAACCATAGCAGTCTGCATATAAAGCACCGGCACAACAGTACTGGAGACTGCACTAGCCTATGTTCTAGTGATTTCCAACCATGCTATTGATAATCAAAGCCATTTTCCTGATTTGTTTAGATATCTCTCCGCAGCGTTTGACACTGTGGACACTGATATACACCGGTTGAGCCGAATAACCATGAGTTCACCTCAGAGGATCTGTGTGTGACTGGTTTGCATCCTACCTTAAGGATAGATCCTGCCGTATTTCTGTCTGCGGTAAATACTCTGACAATTACATCTAGAATTGGTCTACCTCAAAGGGTCTGCTTACTTTGGGCCCTTGGGTTTGTATTTTATACACACACTATTGGCCGTATCCTCCGTCACCATGGTGTGAAATACCACATTTATGCTGATGACCATCCGGTTATCTGGATGTCGACCCATATTCCCAGGAGAACTGTTTGTGCACTGTTTCAACAAACTCTCACGTTCGTCGCTGATGTAACCAGTGATGATTGAGAATAAACTGAAATTAAATCCTGACAAAACAGAATTTTTTATAAGCTTCTCAGTCAACCACATGAACTACTTCATGATGTAGAGCTTCAGCTGGATGCTGTTGCTATCTGTCCATCGGCTAATGTTCGCAATTTGGGCGTTATTTTTTACAACCAAATGGGTCAAGTCTAAACAATGTGTCCGCTTGCTACTAACTGGCAAATTAGAAACTTTATAGAATACGTAGATTCCTGATTTTGTATACATTTGCTAATTTTTAGATCATTAATTTTGTCTCGCTACCCATTAGACTACTGTAATCTGTTGCTAAATGGTAGTACTCAGAAGAGCCTCAACATACTCCAAAATCTTCAAAACAATTGTGCTCGTCTCATATTTCCAGTATCCTAGATTTACTCACACAACCCCCTCTGTTGAAGGCACGTCACTGGCTTAGGTAATTGATCGTATTAATTCAAACTCTTTTATATGTTTATAAGGCACTGAACGGCTTTGTCCCCATACATCAGTGAATGTCTGGTGGTCAGCAGATCACGTCCTAGGTCTGTTACCACTCGTTCTAGCCACCATGGTCTCACTCTCATTGTTCCTAGGACACATAATGTGGCTGGCGACAGGGCCTTTACAGTGGCTGCAACCAAAGCTATGGAACCAAATTCCTACCCATTCTTAGTGCCATACTGTTGAAAAGTTAAGTCATGCTCAAAACTCACCTCTTTCAGTCGTTTTGTATCTATGTGAAAAGGCGCCTTTCAAAATATAAGTCATTATGTTATGTTATGTTATCCTTAACCCAATTATTGATTCCTAAAAACACATGCTCAATTATACCATAATTGAGTGGATAAATTCTCCAAATACCTCCATAATCCATATAATGGTGTGTTCTTTACTCAAATATGGCTGTTTTTGCAGTCTGATTCAGTATGCAGCACCGTTTTTACTCCCCTGAGAGCGCCTATACCTCATTCTATTCCATCGGTTAGCATAAAGGGTGTAACGTAATCATGGAAGACGCAACTGTCTTTGCCATGCGGGTGACACTGTGGGTACAAATCCCATAGACAATTTCGATATCGACAGTGATAGCGCCACCATTTTCGATATTAAGCTACATATTATTTATGCATAAACGCCTTCATGACTTAAACTGGGGGATTAACGTATGCTGTGCATAATAGCACCAACGACGACTGACGAACTATAAGCTACAGATTTCATGCGATCAGTTTGTAGTACCATCCCTTCTCTGTGATCGATGTCGCTTCCCGATTATTCGGTATCCCTGGCTTTGCTGCTCTCACAACAAAGCGGTGAGAATTGATCCCGGGAATTGAAGGCAATCGCCATGTAAAATTTGATATTTCTTGTCAATCCTTAGAAGCCGCGGGTTTATAATTACCAATCTACAGAGATCAAGGAAACTAGTCAACCAAAATTTATCGCTATATGGGCAAAATTCACGCGGAAACGAGGAGACATTGATCGTCTTAATGAGACCGGACCAGGTAAAAAAGAAACAACATTTTAAAAAATCGAAAATACAATTAGCTGTGCTACGTCCCCATGCACCGGGCTTTATTAACGCGGTGAAAACCAAACAGTGAAAGCCTAGCCCAGGGAATCCCGTATCGCGGTGAAACAAAGTGCGTAAAATCAAAAACTCAGGAAATGAAACGGTACAAATTCGATAGGCCATTCTTCCTACTGAAAGACCTAGTCTGGCTTCAATCTTTTGTATGATCATAATTAGGTCAAAGTGCATGTGGGCAATTAAAGGAGCATTTTGTATGGCAAATTGCCTATTAAATATGCGTAATTGCTGTTACAGTGTGTTTGGGAGGGGTTGGGGTGTTGGCAGGGGTGTGGGGAGGGGTGTTGCCGGGTTTGTTGGGGATGGGGTGGGTATTGCGGGGTGTTTGGGAGGGGTGGGTGTTGGGGGTGTTGGGAAGGGGGTGGTTGTTGCGGGGTGTTGGAAGGGGAGTGGGGTGTTGCGGGGTGGTTGGGGTGGATGGTGGGGGTTGGGTGGAGTGTTTGGGGAGGGGTTGTGGGTATTGGGGAGGAGGGGTTGTGGGTATTGGGGGGGGTTGTTGGGAGGGGTTGTGGGCATTGGGGAGGGTGTCGGGTGTGTGTTGCGTGGTGGGTTATTGTGGGGTGTTGTGGAGGGGTGGGGTGTTATGGGGCACGTGGGGTGTTGCGGGGGTTGGGGAGAGAGAGTGGGGGGTTTTGCGTGTTTTGGGAGGTGTGGGTGGTGCGGGTGTTGGGGAGGGGGTGTGGTTTGTTTTGGGGGTGGGGGTGGTGTGTTGCATAGGGTGGGGTGTGTGGGGTGTTGGTATATCTTGCAATTCTCGGCACTGTATCTGCTTGCACATCTTCTTTGGGACCACTCTCTACTTGTACCGTTTGCAATCTGGTGTGCTGCTCTTGTCTTACAGCTATACGCGAAAGCAGGCGAAACTTGTGGTTCGAGAACCGCCTTGTTTACCAATCTGTCACCCTATACGCCCCCCCCTTTTTAAAGTCCTCAACAACCAAACATTCCGTAAAAAGCCCCATATTTTTAGGGATCTGACACGAATGACCCCTTTTTTGACCAAAACCTTATTTTTTTGATCCACCCCCTGTATTTTGTGTGTGACAAAAAGATCGGGATTTTTTATTTTCATCATTTAGGATTTTTATATCATCAAATTCCCCCGTTTATTCTCTTCCACGCCGATGCCCCCATTCGGCGTGACACATTATAGGAAAATGACACATTAAAACGTTTATTCTATTGGGAATCGAATTGAATGGAACACTCAATTGCGGGTGGAAGGCCTATCCATTTTCCCCACATACAATAAGTAATTTGTCACAACGTCTCACACGTTAGGGTCCATACCCTTATGGTATCGATTTCAGTTTATGACTGAACTTTATGTAAATTTTTCCTATTAATAACAACTAAACTGTTTCATTTCATCCATTCGATACGACTGATGATGACTGGTCCCTGATGTATGGTTACCTGACATTGGGCGAAGCTGCATGTTGTGTCAAGTATTCCACTGTCATCTCCACGATATCGGCTTTCTCAGCTTGGATGGCGAGAAGTCTGTGTTAACACACAACCAAAAATGAAGAACAAATTAAATATCGGCCTACTCCATTTGTAAGTTAATGCTATATCCAAACCACAACGTCGGCCCCCGTCACAAGACCAAAATTTATTCGAAAGAACTAAGTTAAGTAGATAACAATAGAAAATTCGTTTCCCAATTATTTGTCAAGGTCAGGTTTTCCGTTGAAGGGCCCTGCTGACTGGTATCCTGGTAACCAGTACTACCAGTATCAGGGCTGGGTTGTCGGCGGATAAACTGTCACCCCTATTGGGTTTGATGAGGAGGGTAGCTTGCTACCCTGGGTAGAATTAAAAAGATCTACCTACAAGGGCGTTGGCTCTGGAGAGCTAATGGCGGCCATCCAGCAACATGCCGTCAGAGGGGCATCCGATCAATTACCTTTTGCTCCAATAAATCCTCACAACAAGCAGGTTTTGCCCGTAAATGTGAGGTGGAAATCCCGCCAACACCCTTAACGGGGACAAAACGGATTTAAAACTTTGTTTTACTACTACTACTACTACTAAAGAAGATTTTTATTGTTTTAAACATGAAGTGCAAGACAGAGTAATTTTTATTCAAGTTCAATATACAACCAATTATCAGCGTGCGCCACGTGTTAATGACACGAGGTGTCTATCACCCTATTAAAAGCATAAATCGATCATAATCTAATTGTTGATTTCACAAAATAGAAAGGTGGCGGATGGCACACGTTTAGCTGAGAAGTTCTGAGAACAAAGGCACGTCATTAAAAAATTTTATTGCCTAAGAATTGAGCCCCAGTTTTCTTTATATTGAGCCAATGAGCTTCGCTGATGCTAAGCAGAGGGATCGAATGCAGGATGCAGAGGGATACGTCGCGTGGATAACCTGGCTTGTCATCGGCATGCATAGGCGGTCAGGTGTGCAACGTCACGCTGGGCATAAAAAAATATGCGATTCCCACGATCACTATCTCACAGGTGTCGTTATTACAATTTTACACCTATCTACAATTTTTCCTGCCTTCATAATACTGCAGGTACTGATGTACTTCACCACAGTGATATGTAAAATCTTGAAAGTATAGTCCAGAAATCAAAATAATAATCGAATTAAAATAAATTATTAAAATGTATTGCCCCCATTTAAAAATTGCAACGCTTCAATTATTTTTATCTTTTGTAACTCCATTGCACAAAATTTTAAATCCCAATTGAAATAGGAGGTTTTTATTACCTAGATCTTTCTACTTACCCACTTTACACTTGGTTTAACTTGGACTTCAAGATGGTCCGGAGATGGGAAGATGGCAG
Source organism: Ophioderma brevispina (assembly GCA_023653785.1). NCBI lineage: Eukaryota > Metazoa > Echinodermata > Ophiuroidea > Amphilepidida > Ophiodermatidae > Ophioderma > Ophioderma brevispina. The sequence continues at coordinate 25,278 of JAMKCH010066394.1, forward strand.
ATGTTCTTTGCAAAAACATTAGTTACTAAACAAAAAGTATCATACAATGCGCTTGTATGTACAGGGTGATCCAATATAATGTAAAACTTTTATGCTGTGTTAACGCAATACAATACAGTCTAGATACATTTTACATAATTATATAATGTAGGTCATTAATACTCTATCCATACTGTAAGTTGATATGATCATTGATCTGAGCACATAATGTATAGTTAGTACAAAATTAATTTTAAAGTATCTTGCTCATGTTACACCAGCCAATGTTACAGTGTGCCCCCCATGATAGAAAAACATATAAGGTTGCTCCAAATAACATCGCCATTTGTATGTGTTATCATGAAAATACAATCATTATTGATTAATTCAATTTACTTTCATGAAATAAAGCTGCGAAGTAACTAACTTCGAACATTATTTTATTCATTTACAATGACATGTGTATGAAAAACATAATGTAGGGCCTACAATTTTTACATAACGTTTATAAAGTAATGACAATTTGTGCCGAAACCACACAATATATTAATAGTTAGAAAATGGATAATAGCCATTTTTTGAATTATCTATTAAGAGGATAGTGAATCAATGAATGCTTAAACTTGTTTGCTCGACTGAGATCAGTTACAGAACAACAAGAAACTCATGTAAAGTATCAATATTGAGGCAGTGTACTGAATCGCCATTGTATAGCATTGTGCTCCTCCTCCGCAAAAATCTGAAATCGCTACTTGTTGTTTTCAGGAATTGTCACAGGAAACAAAATAAAAATATCCCAAAACAAGCTAGTCTAATATAGTAGAGTGTTAAGTTCAAGTTAGTCAAGTTTTATTGACATATACCATCCCAAATACATAAAAAAACAACGAATAACAGTAACCAAGTCATGTAATGCAAAGTTAAGTCATGATACAAATTCTTGCAATGCAAATTATAAGCGGAGAGCGAAAAGCGAGTTGTAGATAACGCTGTTATACGTGTATTGAAAGCTATTGAAAATCTATAGCAGACAGGTTTAAAAAATACCGACCCCTCAGTGGTCCCCCTTTTCGTTATTATCATTAACTCCACGGCGTTAATTCGACGGGAACCAAACAGGAATTCGCCCCATTTTATAAAATTGTAATTAATTTGTAGTCCGGATATTCAACAAAAAAACATTATTATAATACTCCATGCTGTTGATATTGGTTTTCTCGAAAATTTAGTTTTTAATGTACTTGCTTTTCTAACATTTAACCCAGGATAATTGTTGTTCTGATGTTTTAAAACTAATGCTTGGAATAAATGAAAACCAAGACGCAAACATATGCTGCTAGCGGGGCCGATGGTTTAAATTCGGAAACCGTGTTTGTACCAGCAGTGCTTGCA
>JAMKCH010066399.1:0-22055 GCA_023653785.1 Ophioderma brevispina
ACTGTCCTAGCTGAACAAGGTTTTGGCTTTTGTGAGGCCATCAAATTCCTCCCACTGGGGATCTTTCATGAAATCTCCCGCATTAAACGCCATGACACTAAATAGGCCTATATAAATAGGCACGTACTGTAACACGAAATGAAGTGCAATGCTGCAACAATTTAAATACAAATTTGCCACAACCAACCACTTCTAGTTCAACTTTTAACACCTTCCCCCTGCAATTTCTTTTTTCCCGGACGAGCCCCATTCTGTTAGCGGGCCGAATAGTCTAAATGGTTCTAAACAACGCAGTGAAACAGCATTGAACAAAGCAGGAATTTTTGTGAATTTCTTCACTTTATTATAGTCCTCCAAATAGGTGAACCACTGGTTGGTTGTGGCTCAAAGCAAACCATCATGACACCAAATTACACAATACAATCAATAGTCAAATGGTGGCAGTTCATAATTTCTTAAAATTGTTTAAGTCTAGGAAAATAGATATGATATTCATTTTTTTGAGATATGAAATGTCCTAGAACTTATTTAGAAGGACCTCATGTAAACCCTATTATTTTAAACATCCGAAAAACCCTCAATTTGTCGCGGCAGAAGAGTGGAAAATGTTCAGTCACGTGGTCACAATATGGGCTTTCCAACATGCGATGTATTAAAATTATGTACCATGTAATTGTTTCGCAAAAGTCATATTTTATCGGTGAGCTGGAGTAAGACTTATCATGACTGTAGTCGGGATTTGTAGGGAAAATAACTGCTTACCAACGAAGAAACCATTACCGTAGAAACTAAGGCGAGTCTGGAAACTTAAAGTCATAAATAAGTCTACGAAATTCAAACAGGCGGCCGGTGACGCTATCCACAAGCGTGGGTTGAAAAGCTTGTCAGCGACACAAAGTTGAGTTGAAGCTTTCATCGAATCATGTCAAAGTCCAACGCCAACTGCGTTTATTCTTCACCAACGGGTCGCTGTAAAACTAGTCCACATATCAAACAAAAGTGAAGCGACATGGAGAATACTTCATCCTGACCGACTCCAACAACCAGACTGATTTTCCTAGGGTTTTGTTGCCATCCCAAGAAACCTTTCCCACTGCCCGTATTCGAGGCGCTATTAATTACCTATCGTCCCATTAGTCAGTAATCTATCAGAGCGTCGGTCGCCATTTTGCCAATTTAACTAACTAAATTTAACTCATATTTTGCCACCAATCCTATCATTATTTTCAAACAAAGCATGGGGGTTTTTAATTTAAAACTTCCTGACTGTACATACCTCTTTCATTGACCATAGAAGTAGGATTATGACATTATCTCTACACACGGTAAACCCATGCATACATCAGTGGTAGCTATGTTGGAAGTGAAAACACTGTTATATATCCCTATTATGTCTTTTGAATTATATAACAACCTATTCCTAAGGTACACCCCCTGTGTGAAGACTTTGTGACTCTATAACCAAAGGTACAGTTTACAACAGGCATAAAAGAGTATGGTGGCCATCTTGGAACTGCCACAACTGTTGTCATGCAACCAATTTGAAATGCTCAAGTAAAAACTTGTTTTTAGACTTTATTGAATGTATGAAAAAAGACGTTATACATATGTATTTCGTGCAAATATGAAATAGCTGTTAATGGCGGCCATTTTAGAAAATGACCGTCATTACTGCCGTGGGATAAACCTGCAATGGCTATTTGATCGTACTTTTTAAAACATCAAATGCCATGCTTGAATGCCTAAAAGCACTGTATTTATCACATCAGTCTCAAATCTAGAGGATAAAGAGCAAGTAATGGCATCCATTTTGAAAATGGCCGCCATTTTAATCAGATGACAAATCTGCGATGCCCCTATAGCTAAAATTCTTCTTAAACTCCCTAAGAATATGTGCCAGTGGCACAATTCCAATTCCCCATAAATATTGCACATATCTACTTCTACTACTAAACGCAGTTGGCCTACAATCTTGATTCAGGTGTGTTTAAACTGACATCTTTTTCATCATATTTTGCCATTAGTGGTTGCGTACTCCCTAGGGATAATCTTATATTGTTCTCAACTGTATTTCTGGAATCCTTTATTAGTAAGCTTCAAATAAATGTATACTTTTGTAGGGGCTGTGGGTTTGCCGGGTGGGAGAGTTGGGGGAGCTTGTACACCAATATCCATGCATTTTGCACAATGAAAACGAATGTCACACAAAACTGGCCACCTTGAAACACATGGCCATATCTAACTAATGCTGCATTGACATTGGTAAATTTTCATTTTACTAACTATTCAGAAATAAAAAGAATTGTTAAGCAAATCGTGTTTAAATAGTAGTCCATTTAAATGCATGACGATCCTGTTTTCCAAGTTTAGGTAAGGGAAGACTTCAAAACTAAACCACCCGGTGCTGGTCGGTTCTGCGCTCGCTCTTTTGGCGGTTGCAACTTGTATCTATTGTCTAAGCAATGCGACACGGTCCAGCCGCTATGAACCGCTGGCCACCTTGCGGGTGAGTTTTGAAGCATCCCCTAAGTGTGTTTGAAGATGTTTTTTTTCTGCAATTGAGAGATCAGATTTATATGGTCCAACCTCGGGGAAATGTGGGGAATTGTTTTTAAATATTGTGTAAATTTGGTGCAAGTGGTGCATTTGAATTGTGTCAAATGTACCCCCATTCATTTTTATTATTATAAGGATTTTAAAAAAAGTGTCTTTGTCCTATGTTTCCAACATCTTTACCGTGTTTAATATCTTGCTATCAAGCACTCGCTCTCACATCGCGGTCTTATTCCAATGAGTTCTGCTAAAGATAAATTTAAAATTTAATCTAACTGACATCTTGATTTGTTTGGGGATTTGAATTAATTAATCACATCACACTGAAGTAATTATTTTTTTGAAAATTAATTTGTTTCTAAATTTGGTTAAAGTGAAATAGACGCTATAGTGTAATTTCACAAGTTCAAAGTTAACTACGGAAAAAATATCGCGCCCGGGTCTGCGATTTCATGTGCTTTTAGTTTCCAGGTTCATACAGGCCTCGCAGTTTTTTTTCCGGGTACCGGTGTGAAAGCAGGTATAATCCGTCGGGATCACAGTCCGGGCTTCATAGACGATAATGGAATTAAGCGTAATTAATGTTGCGTAAAGAGTCAAATTAATCGAATACCCTATTCTTAACGTTGTACCCGGATTATGAGTACGACAGACTATAATTAATTCTACACATGTTCCCTGCTTCACAAAGCTGGGCTTTCTTCCTTAACGTTTATGATATGTAATAGTGTCCCATGATGCATTGAATTGAAATAAAGCAGCTTCATGACACTTGAGTGGTTGTGTTTGCGTTAAACTAATACCTCCTCCTCCATAGGGAAGATAATTAAGGGCCTTTTTGAACCCTTTTTTCCGGAGATACAATTAGCAATTGAAGAGCGCCCCCAATTTTTTTGCGGATGTTTTGCACAATTGCATGGTAATTGGCTAGTAAGCCATCCCTGTGATGCTAGAGCTCAAAATTCTCTATTGTCGCAAAAGAAGAAATTTTGTAAGTTAAATAATTAATATCGGAGATCTCCGATAATCATTAAACGGCTGCTGGAAAAGTCCGATATCGCCTGCACTTGGCCTTGGTAAGTGTCTACGCTCATCCATTAGTTTTGTTCCGTCGGTCCCGGAAAATCTTTCATATTCGTGAGTTGACACTATCTCCGGGACTGTTCACATGGACGGACAAAAATTCGGGTGTTTGTCCAGCTCCTCCATTAAATTACAATCATCGGATCCCAATTCTAATTACCAACATCTCTTCATTATGAAAAATACGTATTTCTGAACAGTACGGTATCACTCGTAGGTATAGTTTACTAGACAAAATTGCCACATAACTGAGCTACACTCTCAAATTTTTGAAAATGGGGGCGCTCTTCAAAATTTTGCCTGTTATTGCTTTAAATATGAAAATTCAAGCAAAAAAGGAAACAAACGGATTTACATGACAGACTTATAACTCCGTTTTAAATTGCATTCTTTTTATATCAATGGATTAACGTGCCGTTATCGACGATGACACTACTCGAGAGACTGGCTAAATCTTGCAAGCAGGAAGGCACTCTGCCTTGTCATCGCGATACGGGAAGTATGCTCAGAATTGCTGCAATTCAAAAGCGAGTAACAATACAACTAGTTAATGACTTCATTGGAACCTGTTTCGCACCAAGCCAGTATATTTCTCCATTTAATGATCCTCGTACGTTTTTACCTTGTACGTGTGAGTAAAAAAACCCCTAAATTCAGAATAAAAAAAATAATTCAAATCTATAATATTGTTTTTGCTCAAATTGTTTGCTATGGTTATAATGAAGGATAAATAGCTTTTCATAAACCGTCTTATTTGGGTCATTTTGAACTTTGGAGGAAGAAGTTACGCCTATTTTGCGGGAGACTTAAAAAGCCTGTTTGGCCGATTTTGAGCCAAACAAAGATGCATCGCTTACATGAGTCTTCAAGCAGTGATTGAGTACAAACATTTCACACCAAATTATTGTAAACAATAGAAGGTTGGATAGTAATTAAGGATATAAAAAAATATCCCAGAGATTACAAAAGAAAATGATAAGTAAAAAAATGTTCAATTTCCCAGATAGAATCAAGATAGCTGGTTTAAGACCACCGTTTACTTCGGTTCAGTCAAGATTTCATGTTTTTAAAAAACCTACAACGAAACTTGGGAGGTCAAAAGTGAAACCATAGAAAGTTTGTATCCGCTTGAAAAACCAGCAGGGCGATATTGAATTTAAGTTTTAATTCCGATTTATTTACAGAAAACTTCAGTTTTTAGTTCTTCTTGCAATTTAATGGACTCTTGAGTATACTATATTGGTGCAATAATTCCTTAGAGCAGTTTTGTCATTATGTTCTGAATGAGACCTATCGATATGAAGTGATTTCAATAACTGACTCTTATGATTGAACAATGGAATTTACTTTTTTTGAAGATATTTTACTTATAATTATGTTGAACTCAATATACCATTTTATTCAGAATGATGGTTTTTGTACGAGAAGAAATCGCATATCAATCTAACTGGCATGTGTGTTGTCTTTGCTATAATGTGTTATGGTATCCGTCGTGTCAGTCTTCCGCATGTATGCTAAAATATCGCCCAACTCAATTTGTTGGTCTCTCCGCAAAATTGACATAGGTTTCTGAAACCCAAATCCGAAGACACCAAATAAAAATCTTCTTCTGATAGCCTGTTTATCTCTGTGAACAACCGAAAGAAAAACATTTAAGCAAAAATAACGTTTAACCTTTGAAGAAAAAATCTTTCCTGAATGTAGGTTTTTATTGACGCACCTGTATATCCATATGCATAAACAATTTCAAACGTAAAATGGGCTTAAACTTTGGAAATGATTATTATAGAATAACCTTAAGGCGAATTTGTGTTATGTTTCCCACAGTCAACAATTGTTCTTACGGGTTTATTGTAATGCACCTTTAATAGAATGAATTCTTGATGCAAATTTCTTATCATTAGTACGACAGGTTTGGTTCTGAGCAGGTTTATAGCGTTTTTGTCGTACAACTCATTATAGTCTCGTTTAATATTATAATAAATATAATAATAATAAATACCAGTATTTAGGTACGCCATTCGCCGAAGCATCATGGCGATTTTACAATTATAATATGATGCATGTAGAACCTTAGAAGCGAGCGTCACCGATACACTTTCCTGCTGTCTATTTGCCAAAATGCACGCAAGAATTCTATAAATTACGTTTGGAATCCGAAATGCCCAAATCCCACAGATCGTGTCCGGCCCCCCTGGTTTAAGTCGTATTTATTCTTTCTATTCTTACTCCGAATAGTAATGAACGGCTTTTGTAAAAAAATGTTTTTTGCCGTAATCACCAGCCACGACAACATATAGTCAAAAAATCAGAATGTTTTTCGTCAAAACACCTTTGTTAAACCAATGGCAACGTCAAATATTGGGATTTCTTGGCAGCCATCCCCTGAAGAAATCTATTGGTGAAGTTTTATTTAAACATATTAAAAAAACCAACAAATAAAAAAAATAAAAAAAATAAAAAAAATAATCAGCACAACATTATCAGAGGTTAAAATTTAGAAAACAAGTACATGAAAATAAATTTGCGAGAAACAAAATATCCACAGAATTGAGAATTAAAATAAATTCCTTGTTGAATATCAGACTACAAATTAAATTTCCACTATTTTTGTCAAGTTCCCGTCGACTTTTATCTCCGAGGAGTTATGGTAAGAACGAAAAGGGGGGTCTATGAGGGCCGGTATTTTTTAAACCTGTCATACTATATTCTTTTCCAATAGCTATTCAATACGTGTATACGCGTGTAGTCTATAAAGCTACTCGCTCTCGCTCGCTTATTACTAGGAATCATCAGAATCATCGCTTCATCAAGGCTGCGACCGGTAGCTCAGCTCCTATCAGCACTATGATTGTAATATTTCCCTTAACAGCTCCCCATTCACTCCTGGGTAGAGAGAGGCAAGTGAGGTAACGTGCCTTGCAAGTGCACAACACGTTTGGTCCAGCGGGCCTCTCAACCCACAACCTTCAGGTCATGAGTCGATCGTTCTGTCCACTGGACCCCCACATTCGTCTTAACGTTGGAATTGTCCTTCATATTAATAATAAATAATATATCACTACCTTTTGTAAGTGGTTAAGGGGAATTTGGCCTTTTGTTATTCCGCTAGGGCGAAAAAAATCGTTTCCCCCAACGACTTCCCTTTGCATTGTGCTCACTATAGTCGGGGACAGAATAGGCGGACCAATTCCGCGTCTGACGTAATTTGACGGCGCAGAACAACTGTCGGCCATGAAGAATATTCTATGATGAAAGCATTTAAAAACTATTGAAAAAAAGCTTACTTGCGTGAATTAATGTGTCCGTGCGTCGAAACCCGAACAAATGGGGGCTATTTTGACATTTTAAATAATAGTTCGAACATGGCCCGCCTATACTCATATTCAAACCATCCAGTCCGCGCGCGCCCGATACAAACTTGACATACTTGCAATTGGTCGGCTAATTCGGTCCCTGACTATAAATTAGGATAACCACGGATATGACTATTGATTTATACAAAATTATGCAAATTTAGAAATTTTGCAACTCATTATACCTACAAATGCAATTTTTTCACCCTAAATATTTAGAGTGTAATTATTTTTATTTATTATTATATTAGTATCGGTTGTTGTGTGTTTCACCTTTCAACCTGGTCCCATTTTCTAAGCGTGGCTGCAACTTTCTTTTACCATTTCACATCGAGGCTAGTTGTTTCAATAGATGGTTTAATGTAATGAATTTTATGCTAAGTACGCACATTGTGATCACTTCAGCCAAGAAGGATGGAACTTTGTACATAAAATCAATTCAAGAGCTTTATTTTTTTAAAAAAAAAGATGTTGTATTTAGCGTTTTTGGCAAGACTCCTCCGTATTATTTTAAGTGGGGGGGGTGGGGGTTTTCACCACTCCTCCCACACAAAACCTCCCAGATACCAATTTATGCAACGGGTGGGGAGGAATAATGAGATAAAGAGGATACTCAAGGGCACAATACGTGGCGCAGTGAGTGCTCGGACCCACGGACCTTTGAGTGGCGGGCGGCGATCAATCCACTGGGACACACGTGCCCTCAACAGATAAGCTAGGAAATCACATTACGACCCAAAGATCAATCGCGAGGGTGGCACATATCGTTCCCTGCGTTTTATTTATGATGACTGGGTCACTGGTGACCTGGTGCTGCAAAGTATAGCAGTATTATGAATATAAGATTTGAAGAACATTAAAAAAAAAAAAAAATCCGACAGGTGTTTGGGCTATACCCATAAATAGCGCAACACAACAGAAGCCCCGGGTAGCTTTACAATGAGAAATGGTACAGAGTTCAAATCGATGCACTGCCTTCAAAGAGGAAATCCAACTTTGTTGTAAAATTCCGAATCCGGATATTTACTCTACGCGTATAACATGGTCTCTGTTTATAGTACGCATCAGGCTCACACATTAAAGAAAAAGAATCAATTCATCTGCAAAACTGTTGGACTGAGCAGTGTAGATGACTATATTTAATTATGAGCTAATCAAATCAGTACCCAGCCGACTTCGCCGAGTATGCTGTTCACTCCTGAAAACATACAGATTTTCTGCTATTCAATATTGGAAGAGGCGGCTTCAAAAAGCTCATCCCGGCCTGTTGACCAGCGGCTCATAACGACTGAAACTTGTTTCATGTTCCAAAAATGCAACCAACTGATAAAATAAGCACTTTCATTGTTCACACAAATTGCAACCACTGATACCAATAAGCCATTCTTGTTCAAACAAAAACAACCAATACTGATACCATAAGCCTTTCATTGTTCACACCAAATGGGCAACCAAATGAGACCATAAAGCCCTTCACTGTTCACACAAATACAAACCAACTGATGCCAATAAGCCCTTTATGTTCACAAAAAATTGCAACCAACTGACCCATTAAGCCCTTCATGTCACACAAAGTGACACCAAACTGATACCAATAAGACGCTTTAATTGTTCACAAAATTGCACCAACTGATACCAATAAAGCCCTTTTCATGTTCGCCGTCCAGCATTTGAAGGGCTGACTGAAGCGCTTCAATGCAGAGTCACGTAAGAAGCTTACGTGCATATAGTAGAAATAGATTTTTGAAGATTTTTTCGCATAGACCGAAGTTCCCTCCTCTAATGACCCAGATTGACGTCTCGACCCATATATGCTTAAGTGTTTTCATAGCTTTTTCATAGCCATTGGTCACGTCACATGCAATAATATTCTTGGAGGAGATACATTCTAAAGCAAAATAGCAAATTAGTGTCTTATTTTTAGCATTTGTTTTGGCAAAAAAAGGACCACTTGACCCCTATGTCCACTATAAAAAAAAACATATGACCACCCAACGAAAATGCTTGTTCTAATACAAATAAAATATTCGATATGCTTAGTTATGGAGATGAAGTAACTTTTAAAACCGGAAGGACCTTGACCCCCAAAATAACAAAATACTGGCATACATCGGGTATCATTAATAACATATCTGAAAGGTAATGTCATCAACTATTGTTTATATTATGAATATTATTTTTTTGGTGAAGGGTCTCGAGTTGTTTCTAATGCATGAGTCATGTGACCATGCTAATGACATGTAAGGATTTTTGTGGAAAAAGGAACTTTGACCCGTGACCTCTAAATGACCTCTGACCCCACTCAGGTCCTAAGTGTATATGTGCCCCCGGGGGTGGGGTGCTGTTGAACAATTTTGGCTAAATCGATGGAGATTGGACAGTGGAATCACAAGACCCTGCCGGGTCTAGCACCAGAGGGTACATAAAACAAAAAGAAATTTTACGGAAGTGACGAAGTTTATTTTAAACATATTTACATTAGAAACCCTAAACAAATATATTAATGCGAGATGCCGGCATTAAAAATATTATTATCTCAAATCAATCACTAAATGGGTGCAACTTTTTAATTCTCAGCTCAGGACAAAGCTTTCTATTGGTATTTCACCATCACAGTGAAATGGCGGCTATGGCATTTGCAGACAATGATCTACTCGTGAAGGAGAAGCCATTGGAAGTTTTGTACAGGAATCGCCAGCCACAAGTGGGGTACATGCGCAGTAAAAAGCAAAAGGGTTTATTGCAACGGAAAAGAAACTGCGAAGAACCGGCGAGCAACCGATGGCAATTTTGAAGCAGCATGATATACTTCAGTCGTAGGGAGCGATTTCTGCGATATGAGCATGCGTGAAACTTGATCTTGGGTCAGAAAAGAAAGCCGGTTATTGCGCACGCAATACGCTCGCTGCGAATGGAAATAATCATGGGCCTTAGATCTATTTGCACTTGCCTTTTTTTAGTATGATTTCTGTAGGGCCTACTCCTTGATTTTATGCTTGGAAGCGCTGTGGGTCTCTGTAGAGCGCTATTATTGTTTATATGACGCGAGTACATGTAAGAGGCTGGAAGTATAAACGTATTTACTTTATACAATGACTTATATTAACTGTATAAAGACTTGTGGTTGGTAAACCTTTTTTGAATACATACACAGGGTACCGGACCAATCACAGACACTACAGACCCAAGCGTAGTGTAGGCAGCATTGGATGCATACGCAGGCTAGAGGCTGGGGGGTGATGCCCTGAAGCTATGTCTGACGGGGCTCGCGGAAGAAAAACATTTACAGCGTGTGTTTTTAAGAAGCATTGTATGATACTGACAGAAAGCACCCCCTGGTGCTGCGTCGAAATATGGTTATTTCAAAATACTAGTAATTTCGAATCGAAAAATAGTAGATTGAAATGTTACTATTTTCGATATCGAATTGGTAGTATTTGGTATGTATACTAATATTCGATATCAAAAAGTAGTAGTCTTTGGTAACACTAAAGGTGGTAGTTTTCTTGTACAAACGACGCAATGACGTGGGTTATGGTTAGGGGGCTGTCTCGATAGTATTCCCAGACCTTAGGCTACTTAATGACGCGCATCGTACCTGTGATGCAACTGCCGCGTTTCTTAGCGTTTCTTTGGTGTCATCGTATGGAAGGACTGCCATGAATTAAGGCCTAGCATGAATCTTCTTAAGAGGATCAAAGGATTACAGGATTGGAAGCTATTCTAAAAGGGCCAATTTCTCCGGATAATGGAGGTGTCAGCGATAGTTGTTTGGTGTCTGGCCACAAAATTCTGGAAAATCATTGAAAATGTAAACGTTAATAATTATCAGAAACACGGAACAAGCATGGGTGATCTTAAAAAAAACCCTTTTTAGTATTATATGCTAACGTTAACTAAAAAGTAACTGTAATTGGGTAACGTATCTGGCCTGCTTTTTAGTCTGTGCTGTTTTTCTTGAGAAAGTACGTGCTTCCCGAATTATTAGTCTCTATACCTTATCCGGTATATCTCATCTAAACGCGATGTTTTTTGTAGTAGTTCGACTTTATTTTATAATGCCGTTTCTCAAGAGCGTAGCAGGAGGGACCGGTCCGAGGTAACGTATCCGGCGCTGTTAAGTGAAGTACATGAGGGGACTTCTTTCAGGACTCATGGCTGGAATTAACTTTGAAACGATTTTTTTTGCAAAACCATGTAGTAATACACACTGATCATCTCTCGATTTACGTACATATCGTGAAACATGGTTTCTGGTTATTCTTAAGCAATTTTGTTTCCATGGAATTATGGTGGTAACGCATCTGGCTGCAATATTGGGGCGACTATGCTCAGAGAAAACTATTGCGAAACCTTTAAAATTTCCAATATTATCATTTTTGTGATATCATGTTCTGAGAATAATTAGGGCAATAATAGAGGCTGTTTAAAATGACATGTAATCTGTTTATGATCTGGTGTAACGAGCAGGGCACATCATTTTAAAGAACGGATTTGGACTGGTGACATGGCGAAAGAGCAAGAATTGTGCTCTTAGCCTTATTGCTTGCTTACTTCTCATCCGGTTACAATTTCTAGTCCGGATCATTTTGAAAAGAAAACTCCTAAGTATAATTTATTATGAATTTAAAACATTCATTCTTAACGGCCCAAAACACAAGCTTTTTAAACTGTGCATGACTCGTGAGCGACACTAATAAAACGACTTTTGAACACTTTATCGGAGAAATGGACCAAAAGAGTCCTTACTCTATAGTCTAATCTCATGAACCATTTACACAAGAAACACACCGTTCGTTTGCACAGCATCATGGTATGTTTACAGTGTGAGTCAAAATGATTGTTCCCCGAGAAACAAAACTATTAAAAAATATTTGTAATCTCTTAGAAGATTATATAACTTTAATAACAAATAAACTACTCCTTAAACACCATGTCAAAAATCCCGAAATTCCTGATTTATTTAAAGTAAGGTATGGCCTCATTTTAGATGAGCTCATGTGAACAGGTGTAATTCACAAAATCAGGATCCAGAAACAACGGGAGAGACAAGAATCTTATTGTTTGTCGCATTTTGGCAACATATTGAAGCACAAAATTATTAATATTGATCATGAAAAGAAAATGTCAAAAAAGTCGGACCTTTGACCTTTAGCCAACTAATGGTGTATCACTTAAATCGAACCTGGTTTTGGTGTGTATTTTCACATATTTTTATTTGCCTTAGTTAATAGTAAAAACGAGTTCATTCCAACATGAATATAAACAGTAAAAATAGGATTGGAACGTTTGTTGCAGTAATCCCAATTAGTAATGGCTTGTGTTAACTCAGGGGCATTATTACCATTTCCCCCAGAGTGGTAAGCACACATTAGGATACCCACTTGAAAATTTGCGCTCAATTACAAAATCGAGTAGAATCTTGTACAAGGGCAAATCTGAGGGCCTTGATTTAAATGAGTGCAAGATATTGATTGCCTGAACAAAATAAAAAGACTCAAAATTCAGTGAAAGATATTTAAAGTACTGTTTTGAATAAGTATTACCATTAAGAGTTCCAGGGTGCTCAGAAGAACGTAACCTCCAGAAACGGCATTTTTGCTATAATCAATCTTATACCTTGTTTTAGCTTATATTATGAAAATATAACTCTTTTGGACATATGGTGAAAACAAGAAAGAACCGGTGAAAAAATAACCAAACAAATGACTATTTCATTAAAAATGATTGCAAATATACTTTTGTCCACGGCTACGATAGAGAGAAGAAAACATGACATTGTAAGTCTTATGATTTGGGACACATAAGTTCCGACATTTCATTAATTTGTTCGCATGAAATACCTAACAGCACTAAACATTCACTTAATTGTTATGCAGAATACAGTGACCTATTATCCCCTCCAACCCGTCCCCATATAAGGGACATGATATGAATTTGAGTTAAAAGCACTTTCCAAAAATAATGGCCATGGGGCATAACCCTACAATGCATATTCTTACTGACCTCTGGGTGTAAAGGGCCCATCGTTCATCGTTGAATGGTATAACGTTTTCCGTCAAGTAATGTAGGGTTCCCATAGATGGCAATCACGGAGAAACACGAGAACAAATCTGAGCATGGCAAGACTCCCAAAGAAGTCCAAGGAGAGATATATGATCGTCAACGAAAGGCCGCTCACCCGCAAATAATGCTGCTGCGTAGAGAAGGCATGAACAATAAACTCTAAACCACAGGCAAAGGGACTTGAAATTTGAGAGTAGTATGGCAGGAGGTTAAACATTTTTATGTAGCGGGGATATGGCATCAGGTTCCTTGCTAACGTCGCCGTTGGTGCAAATACGTTTTCATCAGTTTTGGAAAAGTTCAATTTTTGGTATTTTCACCGTTTTCTTATGTTTTCCACCATATGTCACAAACGACAGATTTCATAAGATAAAGCTAAAACAAGGATAAGGAAGATTAAGTAAGTAAAGAAAAGGCGTTCTGGAGGGTAACGTTCTTCTGAGACACCTGTACTCTTGCACAGTTTGACAAAAAAAAATCAGGAATTTGTGGAACCAATCAGTTGGACTCACAATGTAGTGGGAATGCGGCGTATTTTTGCCGCGGAGGGAATTGTGTTGTCTTCTGAACTGATGGTGTTTACCGGACATTTTGTTGACGTATTGACAATGTAAAATGTAGACTATAAACTCTCTGCCAATTCCTTCAGCTCGCAAAAATACGCCGCATCCACACAGACAGACCGGCAACCGCACAAGGGAATGAAACTTGTTATCAAGCCATTTAAAATGGATTTCAATGGGAGGATTATTGGGGTTGTGCGCCCTTCTAATCAGCCTGTGTTTTCTTGTAACCGAATAAGAAAATCATTGGTTATCATTTTAATCGTCGTGCGTTCCAATATAATCACAAACATGCTTAATAAATAAAATAAAAATACTATTCAACAGATTAATCAAATAATCAAAAGTTACTAAACATAAAAATTTGTATAATGAATACTCCATAGAGAGAACTGAGTTACACGGTAAAAAAAAACTACTACTTTTTGAGCGTTACCAAATTTCGACGCACACCGGGAAAGGAGGGGGACATTCCCCTAAAGCTCCAAGGGAATTAGTGCAGATCACCGCAAAAAAGTGATTGTGGTTAGAGGGTATTTTGTTGGCAGATCTAGGGGCAATTCCTCACTAACCCAAGGCAGGGGTAATTTTTGAGATCTATAATATAGTCAAGTTATACTGTCTAGCAATATCTATGTAAAAGCACTGGCACTGGCTAGCATACAGACTTAACATTTGTTTTATTCGTATGTGGTTTGTACTAAATATCGAGGGTTAGACAAACAGAAGGACGTCCGTATACGCACTTTGGTGATTTTGAGGGTGGTGGTACCAAAAAATCGGGTAACACTACAGATCTGAAACCATGAACCTTACTCAAGTCTATCCCTATTGCGGCCATAAGCAAAATAAAACACTTCAACCAAATATCAAAAGGTGCACACTTTGTTGTTTACTACAGAAAGCCTTAACTCTTGAGTTTCGACCTTCTGATGGTAACTTTATTTGGCCAAACAATGAGTTGAGGCTTCATAGCTTGGTATACAATGGCCAGCCTTTCAACGCTTTTTAACTCCTATCCCACTTATATTGATTGATTTCTTTAAAAACATTCCAAAGGGGTGACATGCTTAAACGCTGATTGAAATAATTGTGTCAATCATAGGCAAGATTGAAAGCATAACCCACAGATTACCGTTTTCAGACATTCAGAAGGACGTAACTCCAACTTAAAGGAAATATTAAAGAATTCTTTTAATCTGTGTTCATATATGAAACAATTGTTCTTGGTTACTAGTTTATATATGTTTGCATACAGTACCATAATGAGCTTCATGAGAGGTGACATTTGAGTATGATATAGAATTGCCTAGTAGAATATTAAACATTCATCTCAAAAGCAGTATTTTCTGAGTAAGGATTTCTGATTGTCAACCCTCGATATCATACATTATGACCATAAAAGATATTTGTTAAGGAACTGCAAATAGGTCTATGTTTGATGATGCAGACGACAAAGATTACCTCAACTAATGATGTAACTACACTTGCTGTTGAAAAGCTTCCACAATTAATTCATAATAACTGGCGCTTTTGTACAGCACAATTGTGAGTATCCTTGCATAAATTTCGTTCCCTAACTTTAATCTTCTTTGCTCTTTTATTCCGTCAAATTGATGATGAATATTCATTTAGCAAGAAGTAATCACAGAAAAACAAACGATATGAATATTAATTAATCTAAAATAGATACTAAGAGTATGAATACCTAAGAATAATGCTAAATTTCCCCCTAATATATAATATAGTACTACGTGAATCAAAAACATGTGCTAACTTTAAAATATGATGTTGACCTTCTAACAGTATGGGACCAAATTGGTCAGTATAAGCATTGACTCAGGGAATGCCCATATGAGGTGTACACAGAATTGGAGTCAAAGATCATGTGGGGGATTTTTAGATAAAGGGGGCACTTCTGATAATTTATTAGCAGTTTGTGATTGCTATCTCTTTGCCCAAATTTGGGCCAATTACTGCATGCATTGATCAGAAGAACAACTTGCCACCAAGTCATATTGGTGTACTCGTCGGAGAGGTGAGTTATGTGATATAACATGGCAAAACAGGCATCGTGATGACAAATGAAGCTAATTGTCAATTCTGGTGGATGATGAAACGTGTAGGTTGGGGTATATTAAAGGTCAAATCACTTAACATGTGGTAGGATGATATAAAACTGGGGGGCGTGGTAACATTCAGTGAGCCGAAAAATTTGAAACGTCATTTCAAGGTCCTGTGGGGTCATCCAAGGTCAATCATTCACAGTTTGTATGGTCATGGAAAACTCGTGGCTGTAATCAATATTTTATACAATTTTAAGGTCATTTTTGTATTTCGGGCAATCTTGGCATTAACAGCGGAATCGACTGGGCGGGACCACGCTGAAAATGATTCTAGATGCCTTCCCGGTCATCAAGGATCATCCAAGGTCAAATCACTCGAAATTGCTGAATGGTCATGAAACTGTGGGGTGTGGTATTGCCACTTTATGAAAAGATTTGTGGGAACTCGCGGCGCCGCGGAAATAATTTAAATGTGACCCGTATGAAATACCTACTGCCTTTCATTATTTCTAACCTCAAAAAATGAGTGTAGCAAAGAAGTTTTGAATTCAGCGCCCTCAAATTACCAAAACCTTGTTGCTACATTAAAATAAAGCTTTGGACAAAATTGTATTGACGCACAAATATTCTGGTTGAAAATGTGTTAGCACCAATACGTTTGTGTTCAATGAATATAATCATGCATTTATCCGATCTGATCGCTTCCTCCTAAATACGCTTGCTGAAAAGACCGGTGGAACCTGTATGAGACCAACCAATGCAGACGTTTATAGAGTTAGCGACATTCTACTGGCTGATATCCGTGCATCTAAAGTGTCGGTCCTTCAATGGAACGCTGATGATTTTACAACCTCATCTATACAAATTCCAGTGGACAACACAATGCAAGAAGTATCTGTAACTGTGTCCGGGATATTGCCGATAAGATTCACAACCCTGTGCAACCCATCAGGTAATTACTGATACTCAAATCTTAGAAGTTAGAGGTCAGTGCCCTATCGCTTATAACCTCGTCCGAAGAACCCCGGAGTTTACAACAATTGGTCAAAATGTAGGTGTCTGACCAGCGAAATCGTAGGGCTAAACTATGTTTGGTTTGGATGTTAGGGACAAAACGTTTCCCATTTTGGTGGACCAATATTAATTTTACACAGTATGTAATCACGTTTTAGCTATGACGTCAAAATGGATTGAAATATCGGCGTGAAATTTTACACAGGCGTTGATGGAATCAAGCTCATTCAAACAAGTTGAAAACTTTATTTAAATCGAACTATTCCCCTTTAGGGTGCAAAGGCAAAGAGGAAATACGTTTTGATTGCAAAGAAACGGTACATTATTAACTATTTCGCATTACCATTGGTTACAATTCTCTTATTGTAGCTTTTCTTGGTGTTCTTTAAAAATATGCAATATAAAAATACAAAGAAAGACTCTTAAACTTAAAAATAATTAGTAGTGTTATATTACCCTCAAAGTTTGTGATTAAAAATATTATTTTCTTAATTTTATTTGAGAAGAGATTTCTCACGGGAAAAGTACTTTGTTTACTATAAAAAAAAGAGAAAGGGGAATCCCCCTAGTGTTGTTTGTGCAAAATGCACGTGTTATGTACATCAAGCAAGAGATGAGTAGGATTCCCCGAATGCTAAACTTAGAAACTGAGTCAACTTGTTTATGCATTGAGATCAAAACATATTGCAAAATAGGTAATTCCGTATGAAGTTATAACTGTGAGGTGATGCAATGCAGATGATGTAATAATATGTGAAATCTGATTTGACAGTGCTAGGATATGTTTATGCATAATAATGCTGTAATACTTATTTTTAGGTATTATGAAAGGGGAATCTAGCTGTGAGTAGTTAAGTACTTGTCACTGGAAGGACTCAGAGCAGCAGTTGTAACCAGGAGCTATACAGTATAGTTACAGCTAGTTTTAATCTACAATAATGGTAGGTTTGTGCTTATATAGTGCCAGGATTTATAATATTTTGGATGCCACCGGAGCTTGACAGCTGAACTGTCTGCTGTCGTCTTTTAAGCCAGAAGAGCTTCAGTTTTGGAATCAAAAAGAGATTCCAGTTTGTGGTCTTAAATGAGGACATTAGCGGCAGACTGAACGTGGTAGAATGCCTGAATTTTGTTACTGTGGAAAATTAGTGTCGTCGAGGGACTTATTCAACCTTGTCGTCTTGAACTGCTGGACAAAATTATCTTCAAGACTAAGAAGATTCCCTTGGAATATTACTGCATACTGTCATTTTGATGTCTTCGCTGTGAGGACATATCTTCGTGGAACTGCAACGCTATTGTTAACTTGGGATATTTGTGGACTCTAAGGTCCGTATGCACAAAAAGTTAGACCAGGTTTAAAGTTAGACCTGGTCTAAGTCAAAACTAGTTTTGTCAAAAATTGACAGTTATTTACATTTTCTTTATAAATTAACTAGCAAATTTTAAAGATTAAAATGCAAATTTCTAAATAAATACAAAAAAAAAATCATGTCAACGCTAAGAAAAATGTCTTTTCTGGTTGGACTAAATTACACTTAGACCAGGTCTAACTTTAGACCTGGTCTAACACTTTTGTGCATACGGACCTAATAAGTATATTATTGTGTGTAATTTTACTATATGCAATATTGTTTTGGACATACCAAATTCTTGAACCAAACTGATTAAAAATTATTAAATCTGTGTTATTATAAAATTCAGATCACTTTTGCACAAGGCTCATTTATTTGTGTTTGAAAGGTATTTCTGACCTTTGACATCCATGAGACGTCATAACAGTAGTAAGTACACACTCTGTTACCTTACTTTTTTTAGAAGTTAGGAGGTTGAGAACAATGGTTTTACACACGCAGCACTGAAAAGGCATGTCGAAATTACGTTTGGTCGAAAGTTTACGCAGACAAAGCGCTGTGCAGCAGCAAAAATTATAAGCTATTGTAATCAAAATATAAAATTTATGTTGCTAGAAATAAGTGGCGTGATTTCAACTGTACCTACTTAAATATTCATACCTGCCTGTAAGAAACATTATATTAGCCAGTGAATAGGATTATCTTCCAAACAGATGCTATCCATTTCTAAATAATTACTATTCAGATCAGGCTTTACCCCCCTTCTTTTTATCGTGTCCAAACACAGTGGTTCTCAAATATGAGATGGGTACAATGTCTGGCTGCTTCACTGAATTCCGTAAAGTCCTTGCCTGTGCATTGTTGCACCAGCAATGGGCAGACCAAAAGATGTTCCATTGTCTGTCTGTTTCACAACCACAGATAGTGTCTTGATCTGCTTCCAGGTAGCCCCACTTCGGCAAGGAAACATTAGATCGGCCGATGTCGGTTCTCAATCTATTGAAACACTACCATTCAGCCCATGAGGAGTCAGCTCCAGCTGGAAGATGCTCACCAGGTTCAATACCAATAGAGGTTATACCAAGTCTTTCTTTTCGAAAAACGAGTCTCTCAAACTCCTTAGACACTGTTTCATGGGGTTGAACTTAATTGTTGCTTGAGAAACTCTCTCTGGACTTAAGGCTTTACACTTCAATAAGATTACCTCTCCTGAAGGGTAAACTTATTATCGACTATACCTTAACGTCAGACTTCTGCACAAGCAAACATAGCAGCAAATTTGATGTTTTTAATTCGGAGAAACAAAAATTACGCTGCCTCAACATATTTAAATGATAAATATTCTCAACTGAACTGAATAATCATATGAAATCAATTGTAGTTTTTGTCTCGCTTTGTATGTCAGATAAAGAATTCAAAACACGCCGCTAGGCCGGAGTCTAACGGGCTCACCAGGCCTTAATTATCAAAACACCATTAATTTAATAACATGCAAAAACGAGAGTTTCTCCCGACAGCAAATGGAAAATAGGCTAACTGTAGTCCAGATTTCGGAATCCACAAAATATATTGCCAATAAAGTTTCGTACATACAATAACACTAATAATTTTTTTTTCTTCATAAAGGCACAAATATACCAATTAGTGATGCACCGCCAGTTGATGTTACTGTGAATACAAATAGAGTATTAAATTTCCTTCTTACTACTGATACCGCTGGGACTTGGGTGCTGAAATTCACCGGCGTGCCTATGGGTCTAAACTTCGATGTCGACGTCGCTACGAGAAGTCTCATAGATTTCAGTTATCAAATACTTGAACGCGATTCGGAAACTAATATGTTGGTGCCTACTTCAGGTCTACCAATAGCAGGTATCACATTATATTATTTTCCCCTTTTAAAATGAGATGTTTTCAGTTTTCCAACTCCAAAGCACCTGTACGTTTAACCGGTTCCAATGCGGGCCCCCGGAAGTCTAAAGCGGGTTTTTGGTTTGTCCAAAGTGGATTGGGATCTTCAACTGACCGACATTTGAGCGTTTAGAATTTTGGACATCTACGATAGTACATTTCAGATAAGCCAAATTTTGGACATCTACGTAGTTAGTACATTCAGATAAGCCAACAAACCCTTATATATGTTTAAGTGTGTAGTAAACCTTTACTAATGTAAGAGATAAAACGGTTTTAGGATGTCTCATTTTCTAAATCATATTTGTATGGTTTATTTTGGGAACTATTTGTAGCTTCTATGAAAAAATATTGATAGTTAACCTTAGTTTGGAAATGACGCAAGTACTACAAATAACTTTGAAAAGAAAGGGCTGATGTAAAGTACTGATTGTAAGGAATGTAATAATGTCCTTTCCTGTTGTCATTATATTTTACGAAGGTTCATTCGCGTTACCATTCGAGTGGTGGAATGTCATCGTCCAGAAATAATCAACTCTGTAGACAGCGTGGTATTGCACGACGCTGAGGGCCGCCAAATACTAGTGGAATCTAGTTATCCAGGAAGTTGGTGGAAGAATGTTGGTAGTTACGTCGCTGAGTTACCCCGTCCCACGGAGGTTAGCCGTGCCGTTAAGTAACGTGTTATTTTACGTATCGGTAATATTGTGAAAAGGATTTCAATTAATTTAAAGGTCCATGGCCGGATCGCTAATAGCTTCGTCCCCGATAACCCTCGATTTACACGTGAAATGGTCAGTAGTTTGATGTTTGAAGAACGCTTACTGTTTGCTCATTTACTCTAAGGCGGCTCTAAAAACTTTTGGTTTGGATGTTATGATGTGAAATGAGCCCCATTTTGGTCAATCATTATTTAATTTACTTAGTACTCTATGGACCTTACAAATCCAGGTTTGTTTTGCTCTCACGTCCAAAAACGGAGATTAGAAATAAAAAACAAATCAACGCAAAACCCTTACAGATTTTTTTTTGCCCAAGGTTCAGAACACTCACGATGCCCAACACATACAAAGTATAGGGTTCACCCCCCGTAAGGATTAAAATGTTTTGATTTATTTGCTCATGTATATGTTATTATGTTATCCTAATAATTATAACAAGTATAGTAGATTCAACCCATCGTGTCACTGCAGGCAAAGTTTTGGACATGCGTCGATTAGTGGGAGAGGAGGCAGAATATGTGATCGATCACCTGCTCCTGAACAACTAAGCTATTCTCGCCTTTCATGTATACTGAAAGCGTAAAAAAGAGTTTTGTGTTCCCTAGTATCCAAAACACGAGCGGATTCAAGCCTCAAAGTCTAGTAAAGTTCAACTCACCCGGTTACATAATACTATTAAAGCAACTACGATTAGTCAGGAAATTTTTTGAGAGTTAATGTAGCTAAATGCACTACTTGAAATGAATGATTTCATTAAGCACATTAATTGATTTTCTCTGCTCCCCAATACATGGATCAATAGATTTCGCGCTGGAAATTATTTAATTTCAGCCAATGCACGATCCCCTCTTTCAAGCCAGGTACCTTCGGAAAAGTACTAGAGGTGGACACGATGGGATGAATCTACTATAGTTTAGAGCATATGCCGTGGTATGAACACGAAATTTGCATATTCAGATTAATTTCCTATTTAATTAACAGGACTCAATGGGGCACCATTTTAAAAAAAACTAATAATTGTGTTCGCCAGCAGAACATCGAATTGTATACATATAAAAGGTAGAATCCAGTTTTTTTAGGTGTTGTATTGAGTACAATCAAAAATATTCAAATTCAAATTCAAGTTTATTCCAATCATATAAAAAAACATTACAAAAACCAATAACAAGATGGTGGGGGAAGGCACAACAAAAGCAAGAGCCTGAAAAAGGTGAACCCCCTTAATAATAAAAAAAATCTTAAAAACAAAAAAGACAAACAGAACAAACCATCACAGCAGCGAATATAGTTCCGTAGAACATGTACAATTTGTACAATTATACAATAATAAATTATATCAGTGACTCCGTAGTAATTGCATATGACA